>CATIWK010242415.1:0-13402 GCA_949634005.1 Mallotus japonicus
ATTGTGATATTGTAGATCATATGAAAGTAGCTAGGGGAGTTTTCCCCTAGAAATATTGTTCTTTAGCTTTTGAAGCAACGTTTGGTAAATAAATTTTTTTTTTTTTAAAAAAAGCAATATTATGTTATGGTTTTTTTGTCGGCAAAATAAGATGTACAATATTAATGAATAGTAAAATAGAATCAGAAAAGCTACATCCATTATACAAACTAAACGAAACTTTGATACTCAAAGAAACTTCTTATAACAATTTGATGGGTTAATTATTTAGGAGGGTACCAAACTTTCACCTTATTTCATTTTGGTCATTAAACTTCAATTCGTATCTTTTTGGTTACTTAACTTCTATTTAATTTCAAAATGGTTATCTAGAAACTTTTTCTAATCCATAAAGAATTCAGAATTATCAATTTAATCAGCACTTGAACTTTCTTTACAAATAAGTCCATAGGTTCTAAAGAAAATAAATAAAATAGAGTTTTATTTATATTTTTATTTTTTTCATGTCTTCTATTGTAGAAAATCTTGTTCAATATCTATGTTTATTTGATAAGTCTAATACTAATAATTTTAGACATTTAAAACAAGAATTATTTAAAATTGATTAAGAAGAATTTAATGTTGATTTAGAATATCATAACCATTATTATGATTGTGTTAAATATAATAGAAAGTTGTGTATTATTAATAAAATTATTATAATTTTAAATCATCTCTTAGTTTTTGAAGAAATTGTAAGAATAACGGAAAATCGAACATAGAGTTCAAATTCCAATAATCCATCAGGATTGACTTCATTCAATAATATAAAAAATGAAGTGAACCAACTTCTTGAGCAATTTCATGTTAAAGGTAAAAGAAATTAGAGATGTGGAATAAGGTAAAAGAAGAAAATTCTAAGATTTTTTGTAATTTTGGACTAAATTGAAAAAGATAAAATTAAAGGATTAAAAATTTTGGATATTAACATTTTTGAAACAAAATCAAAGTTCAGTTATTAAAAGGAAATAAATTAAAGTTTAGTAATCAAACCGCAATAAGAGCATAGTTGGGTTGCCTTGAAAATATTTAACCCTAAGGTTATTAATAGAAAAGCAACTGGTGCTTCTGCGAAGTTGGATAAGCTAGAGGCTCGCAATCATGCAACAAATGATACTGTGCATGCAACACATGTAAAGTTGAATGAGTGGCAAGCAACTAGCATGATAACATACCACGTCCTCACATCTCATCCTCTTTACTAGAAGCGTGTCTTAATGTAATCATCACACGCATCTTGTTTCTTCAAGTGCCGACTGTTTCTTGCTGATATATATTTCATATGAGAACTGAGAAGTGAAACGAAAGGACCCAAAGACTAATCTAGCGATATAATGTCAGGGCCGCAAGGAGCACAGCCGCCGGGGTCAACGACGGCGACGACATATGAATCAGTTGAGGGAGGGGAGAACAAGACGAGGATAAAGCTGCGCTCAGAGGAGAGTCAAGGAACGATTCAGACAGATAAAGTTGAGGATAAGGTTACTGAAGCTGCTGGAAAAGGTGGCCGTGTCTTTGGAGCTGGCAAAGATGACGAACGAAGGCAGAAGGATTTGGGAGTTACAGGCACTGGCGGCGCGTAGTCAGTTGCCTTGCTTTTATATTGCAGATATAACATGCATGAATCACCTACAATACGTATGTTCTGTAGTTGTAAATTAAGTTTGTTTTGAGAATTGTTGGCATGCTTAGCGGAAGGGAAGGCAAGGAACGAAAACATGACTTTCACCAAGTCATATTAAATGTCCAATACAAGTTCTCAAAATATGTCCAATAAAAGAAAATATTGGTTAATCCGAATTCGCACCTAATTTTATTATTTTGTAACTCATTTCGTAACTCTCTCTCTCTCTCTCTCTATATATATATAGTTGATATTACTTTTAATCAAATTTGTAATATTTTAAAAATTAAATATTTATTTTAATAGTTGAACTTATTATATGCTAAAAAATTAATTGAATCATTTATTTTGCATTTATTTTTAATTTAGTTGAATTTATTTTCATCTTATATTATATATTAAATATTTAATTTAAACATAAAATATTCTGATTTAATTTTTATCAATCTCTATATTGGTTTAATTTTATATCAAATTTAATTTTATTTTTTAATTAAATAATTATTATATGGTTTTATTTTGACTAGTAAATAATAAAGTTCTTTCATTTTACACACACATATATATATATATATATATATATATATATATATATATATATATATATATATGCGTGCTTCATAAACAATTATAATATTGTTTATAAATAATTATAATTTATATTAAATGTGATACTATATTATAATTAAATTCATTTACTAATTATATTACATGTAGTTATATATCTGTAAAGTAAAGTTTATTTTTAATGGAGTTATTTTTCTCTATTTATGTTTCTACATTAAATATTTTATATTTTATTTTATTTTTAAAATCAGTTACGTGTGAGCGCACGTCCATGCATATGAGTGCGTGTTTCATGCGTATGAGCGTGCAGATGAGCCGTGTACGCGTGAGAACTTTTTCAGTGCAAAATTCAAGTTTTTACGTGTTCACTATGCTTGCACCACGCACAGCGGCGCATGCGCATGGTCACACGCGACTCACGAACACTTTTCGGGCTTCTCTGTTGTCAATTTTTGACTTGGACTGAGTTTTTAAGATTTTCGAGGTGTTTTTGAGCTGTCGATTTTATGAATCAATCATCGTTTTAAACAGGGATAATTACTCTAGCCCCCTGTGTTTATGCATATTGAACTTTTTCATCCTGACATTTGAAAAAATATTTATTCACCCCTGAAATTTGTAATTATTATACTATTTCATCCCTAACAGAGGGACTAATGAGTGTGAACTGTTGCAAATGTCAAAGGTGAATAAATATTTTTTCAAATGTCAGGGATAAAAAAGTGTAATGTGCATAAACACAGAGGCTAGAGTAATTATCCATTTTAAATAAAATCTCAATCAGGTCTTGTAAAACGAGTCTTGTTTTATCAAATTACTTATTCGAGCAGTCGGGCTTTCGTGACGATCACTCATGTGACTTTCTATCCCAAGGTTTCGATTTACTCTAGATTAGATCTTAATCGACCGAGTCGATAATACGGTTTAGGGTTTGGGTTTGCACATTTTTAAACAATATCAACTTGTGTTCTTAATTGATTTCACAAATTATTATCATCATTGGATCATTTTTGGGGTCTATTGAAATTAGAGGTATGACACAATCCTATAATAATAGTAGGATTCTTTAATTAAACTTTAAAACTAAAATTTAATTACTTATGTTGAAGAAAACAAATTTCACTACTAGAATTTATCGATTTAGCAACGAATTTTAGAAATAAAGTATCCATTTCTAATTAGAAACAAATTTGAAACAGAATAGAAACAAAAAAGAGATAATACCATCATTGATATAAATTAGAAACAAAATTTCAATTCCATTTCTAAATTAGAAATAGAATACTAATTTCCTTTCCAAATTAGAAAAGGAATCGTAGTTCTGTTTCTAAATTAAAAACGAAATTAATATTCGTTTCTAAATTGAAAATAGATATATGGCTCTTTCTAAATTAAAACGGAATTTATATCTATTTCGATTTACAAATAAAAAATAGTGTACCCTTTTTCTTCACTCAATCTTTTATTTCCTCCTCTAAATTCCTAACTCCACTATTTCTCTTCTTCTTATTTCTACTTGTTAACACTTAATGAAAAGATAACCTTAATTGGCTCTCCTGTTGCGTGGAGATTTACCTATCTTAATATTTCTGTTCTATTGGCAGAGTAGTAGTGCTGCTTTTTCTATTTTGTCATTTTGCTATTTCTGTTATAACGCTCTTGTTGAGCTGTAGCTATATTAGAACCTTTTGTACCCATGAGGAGGGCATGTTTTGATGATTAATGAGACCTTCATGACAACTATCCATTCAAGCCACAATGCTTCGTCTTCCAATCTGAGCTCTCCGAATCCAAACAATATAGGTTCAACTCGTTCACCATTTGTGGAATTGTCTAACTCAGCACAAGCAGGATCCAATATGGGTAATTATCAATTTGCGACTCAATTCACCAAGATTGAATTTCCAAAATTTGATGGTGAAGATCTGGAAAGCTGGTTGTTCAAGTGTGATAGATTTTTCCAGATAGATAACACACCTAATGAGTCCCGAGTTAGATTGGCTTCTATTCACTTGGAAGGCAAAGCTCTGCAATGGCACCAATCCTTTGTGAAGAACAGTAGCAAGAGTGATGACCCACCATGGAATGAATATGTAACAGCTTTAAAAGCTAGATTTGGTGAAAGGGCATACGAAGACCCTATGGCTGATCTTAAGAGCTTGACACAAACAGGCTCTTTACAAACTTATTTGGAGGAATTTGATACCCTCTCCAATAAGGTTGCTCTCACAGAAGAATATGCTCTCAGTTGCTTCTTGAGTGGAGTGAAAGAAGAAATTAAAATTCCAGTAAGGATGTTGAATCCTACCACCCTACAGCAAGCTTATGCTCTTGCTAGAATGCAAAATTCCTACCTAAATATTATAAAAGGTTACAGACCTTACTCTTCTAAACTAGCCCTTCTACCAACCCCAAAACCTGCTCTCCTATTTACGCCCACAATATCCAAATCAAATTCAACTTTCATTAATAATAAACCACCTTACCACTCAAACACAAACCAATCAAACCCACCTTACCACTCAAACACAAACCAATCAAACCCACTCAAACACAAACCAATCAAACCCACCTAACCAACCTAAAATCCGAATGTGCTTAAGATCACTTTTAGATCACATGACGGTCATTATGAGTTCTTGGTAATGCCTTTCGGCTTGACCAATACCCCTTTAACATTCCAAAGTCTTATGAATGATGTGTTTAGGTCATTTCTTCAAAAATTTATACTTGTTTTCTTTGATGATATCCTTATTTACAGCAGGAATATTGAGGAACATGTCCAACATCTCCAACAAGTTTTTGACAAGTTGGTAGAACACAAGCTGTTTATAAAGAAAAGCAGGTTTTTTTCCAAATTTTTTTTTTACCGCAATCATATTTTTAATATGTGTTAACTGATACAGCTAATGTCAATAATCTATAAGATGTTACACTTTAACCATATTGACTAATTGATATGTAGTTGCCTGGACATAGAAAAAAAAATCATTGAAATATATTATTGACATTGAAAATATCTTTTTTTAAAAAAAAAAAAACTTCTTAAACTTTTCGATACTGATAGTTAAAAAAAAAAATTTCTTTATATTTTTATTCTTATTAATATTAGAGTATATAATAATTGATTTATAAGTTGTGTTTTTTTGTATTGCAAGATTTTTAAAAAAATTTATTTTTTCAAAAAAAATTATTATTAGAAAATAATTTTTTAATCTTTAGAAAATAATTGTGTACTATTAAAAATAAATTTTGTTATTTGTGTTCAATCTTTATTAGAAATTTTTAAATAATATAATTGAACTTCGAGAAATAAGTTTTAGAAAAATTAAAATATAAAGACTTTCATATGCAAAATAATATAAAAAATTAATTTTATGAAAATATTTTAAAATTAATTTTTGAGGTTATTTTGAAAATAGAAAGATTAACATTTGAAAATATTCTTTTTCATTTTATTTTTTTGTAAAAGATAAAAGAAAAGGATTTTAACAAATATATTTATTTTTAAGAATCTAAAAATTATTTTTAAAATATATTTAGACCCTTAAATTAAAATAGAATAGAATTGATATAATTTATAAAGTTAAATAGCTAAATTAATATAACTTTTAAAATATAATATAATTGAAAATTAAATCAAAATTTGGGATAGATTTGATCATTACCCCACCCCTCCTTCAGCTTCAATCCAAACGCACCCTACTCACATTATATTTTACTGTAGTTCTCTTTTATCTATCCTTGCCAACAAAAAATCTAAACGCAAGCTGTAAGATCATTTGATCTAAGCAAAATCTGTTGATAAAGAATTTGAGAGAGAAGAGAGAACTTTTAGAAGAAGAGATGAGAGAAAAAAGGGAATTCTTATTAATCATCAAAACATGCCCTCCTCATGGGTACAAAAGGTTCTAATATAGCTATAGCTCAGCAAGACCGTTACAACGGAAATAGCAAAATGACAAAATAGAAAAAGCAACACTACTACTCTGCCAATACAACATAAATATTAAGATAGGTAAACCTCCACGTAACAACACTCCCCTCTTTAAGGAACCTTATCCACAAGGTTAAAGGTAGGGAATCTATTCTCCAAGTTAAATAGAAATTCCCAAGTGGGCTCTTCTGGCAGCATGCCTGACCATTGAACCAAAACCTTGGTAGCTGCTTGATTACCTCTTTTCACCATTTTTCTATCCAAGATAGCTACGGGCGTAACTGGAGGAGTGTCTATAGTTGGTAGTTTAGTGGAGACTCGTGTGGTTGTTGGTATAGTTTTCTTGAGCTGTGACACATGAAAAACTGGATGGACAGTAGAATCAGATGGTAGTTGGAGTTTGTAAGCAACTGCCCTAACTTTATCAATGATCATATATGGTCCATAAAAAAGGGGAGACAGCTTATGGACCTTCCTCTGAACCACACTGTGTTGCCTGTATGGCTATAACTTGAGATAAACCCAATCTTCCATTTGAAATTCTCGATCAGACCTGTGTTTGTCTGCCATCTGTTTCATTCTGTTCTGAGCCCTCTTCAAATGATGTTTAACCACTTATAAAGCTAGTTCTCTATCTTGTAAGAACTGATCCACTGCAGCAATTGGTGAGTCACTAGGAAAATAAGGAGTGTGAAGAGGAGGTGGAATACCATAAACGATTTCAAATGGAGTAGTATGCATAGAGGAATGGTAGTTAGTGTTGTACTACCATTCCGCAATTGGTAACCATTTAAACCAATGGGATGGGTTACCTCCAGCCATGCACCTCAAATAAGTCTCTAGGCATCGATTTACAACCTCCGTCTGACCGTCAGTTTGCGGATGGTAAGAGGTGGATAGACATAATGAGACTCCCTGTAACTTGAACAGTTCATCCCAAAACGAACTCATAAAGATTAGGTCTCTGTTACTGACGATTGAACCAGGTAACCCATGAAGTCTGTAAATGACTTCAAAGAAAGATTGAGCTACCCCAGAAGCAGTGTAAGGATGTTGTAACCCAATAAAATGAGCGTACTTGGTAAAGTGATCAACTATTACCATAATCATATCCTTACCATAGGATTTTGGCAGCCCTTCAATGAAATCCATGCTTATATCTGTCCATATTCCCTCCGGTAGTGGTAATGGCTATAATAATCCTGGTGTATTAATATTCTCAGGTTTATATTGATGGCATATAGAGCAGGCCCGTATGTAATTTTTGACATCCTTCTCAAGTCCCTTCCAATAAAATAATAACTGAATTCTCTTGGTGGTGGCTTAAACTCTCGAGTGCCCACCCATAAGAGAATCATGTAACAATTGCAACAACTTGAGTTGAAGTTGAGCGTCAGTACCAATAACCAGCCTTCCCTTCCTTCTAAGTA
Organism: Mallotus japonicus; assembly: GCA_949634005.1. Lineage (NCBI taxonomy): Eukaryota > Viridiplantae > Streptophyta > Magnoliopsida > Malpighiales > Euphorbiaceae > Mallotus > Mallotus japonicus. Next base: position 7,598 of record CATIWK010242415.1, read on the forward strand.
ACCCCCCTGTCCATGTATAAGGGCTATCTTTGAGCTGACCTTATTATAATGCATTAATAAGAGACTATAAGTGGGCATCTGAATGCCAACTAGCTTCAATCTCTGGTAGTAAACTAGAATTACCAGTAGAGACAATCAAGATAGCCAATTCTAAATGTTGTAATCTTGAGAGGGCATCGGTAACAATATTTTCCTTGCCCTTTTTATAAGAGATTTGAAAATCATACCCAAACAACTTAGCAATGTAATTCTGCTGATGAGTGGTAGTGATTCTCTATTATAGGAGAAACTTCAAGCTTTGATGGTCGGTTTTAATTAAAAAATGCCGAGAACTCAAGTAGTGGTCCCACTTTTTAATCGTATAAACCACGACTAGAAGTTTTTTATCATAAACAGAGAGGTGCAGGTGTCTCAGAGCTAGAGTCTGACTAATAAAAGCTATTGGGTGCAAGTCTTGCATAAGGACTGCCCTAATTCCTACATCACATGCGTCCATCTCCACCACAAATTGTTTCTCAAATGAAGGTGGGGCCAATACAGGGGCTGTAGTAAGAGCTTTTTTGAGCTTATCAAAAGCTGATTGTGCAACATCAGACCAAAAGAAGGCATCCTTCTTTAATAAATCAGTTAAGGGTCTGCTAATGAACCCGTATCCCTTGATAAACCTCTGATAGTAACCTACTAGACCAAGGAATCCTCGAAGTTTTTTAATATTAGGTGGAATTGGCCATTGTGCTACTACTTGTATCTTTTTAGGATCTGTTGACACCCCATTAGCTGATATAAAATGCCCAAGATATTCAACCTTAGTTGCCCCAAATACACATTTGCTTTTCTTTACAAACAGCTTGTGCTCTACCAACTTATGCTATACCAACTTGTCAAAAACTTATTGGAGATGTTGGACATGTTCCTCAATATTCTTACTGTAAATAAGGATATCATCAAAGAAAACAAGTACAAATTTTTGAAGAAATGGCCTAAACACATCATTTATAAGACTTTGGAATGTTGAAGGGGCATTGGTTAAACCAAAGGGCATTACCAAGAACTCGTAATGACAGTCATGCGATCTAAAAGGGGTCTTATGCACATTTGCAGAATGCATTCTGATTTGGTGATACCCTGATGCAAGCTCTATCTTTGATAAGATTGCCGCCCCATGTAAGTCGTCCAAGACTTCTTCAATAATGGGAATAAGGAACCTATCCTTGATAGTGTTCTTATTAAGTTCCCGATAGTCAATGCACATACGCCATCTATTATCCTTCTTCTTGACTAATACAATCGGTGAAGAGAAAGGACTTACACTTGGTTGTATGATCCCGTTAACAAGCAATTCTTGAATCATCTGCTCTACTACATTCTTCTGAACACTAGAATGTTTATATGGCCTGATATTGACTGGTTTATCTCCTTCAACCAATGGAATTTTATGGTTATGTGACCTGTGAGGGGGTAATTCCATAGGTTGCTCAAATAAAATGGTGTAGTCATCTAGGAGTTGGGTAATGGTAAGTGAAGGTTCAGGTGTATTGGGTTTGGTGGAATGAGATGGGTTGTGTGATGATGGGTGTTGTTGGAAGTGGATGGCATATACTATATTTTGAGGATGGGAGTTGATTAAAATATGGTTCATAGTTTCTTCTGAAACTTGTTGGATTATTGTAGAGGTCAGACCTTGTAGTTTACAGGGGTTACCATTGATGAAGAACTCCATTTTAAGAGTTTTAAAATTCCAAAGGATATCTCTAAGAGTCATTAGCCATTGAATACCCAGTACCAATTCACAACCACCCAAAGGCATTACTAGAAATTCAGAAGTGAAATCAATTCCCTGTATTTTCTAAGAGAAAGACTTACATGCATGAGTACACATAATTTGATTTCCATCAGCTACGGTAATTTTCACAAGATTAATCTCTGTTAAGATGCATCCCAACCCTTTTTCCACAGTTGAATCTAAGAAGTTATGGGTGCTTCCCGAGTCAATAAGGATGTGGATTGATCTCCTTTTTGCAATTCCAGTCACCCTCATGGTTTTGTATGGCCTTTCAATCAGTCCTCCCATTGCATAGAGAGAAAGTTGAGGAAATTGATCAATTGTTTCTTCCATACTCCAGGTTAAATTCTCCGTTCCTGCTCCTCTTTCCCCATCTTCTGGACAGTCCTGCACCATTATCATGCGTAGTTGTTCCTTTTTACACTGATGTCCCGGAGTAAATTTCTCGTCACACCAAAAATAAAGGTTTTTTATCTTTTCTCATTCAGCTCTTCAGGTGTTAATCTTCGGATTTTAGGTTGGTTAGGTGGGTTTGATTGGTTTATGTTTGAGTGGTAAGGTGGTTTATTATTAATGAAAGTTGAATTTGATTTGGATATTGTGGGTGTAGGTGGGAGAGCAGGTTTTGGGGTTGGTAGAAGGGCTGGTTTAGAAGAGTAAGGTCTGTAACCTTTTGTGACATTTAGGTAGGAATCTTGCATTCTAGCAAGAGCATAAGCTTGATGTAGGGTGGTGGGATTCAACATCCTGACTGGAATTTTAATTTCTTCTTTCAATCCACTCAAGAAGCTACTAAGAGCATATTCTTCAGTGAGAGTAACCTTATTGGAGAGGATATTAAATTCCTCCAAATAAGTTTGTAAAGAGCCTGTTTGTGTCAAGCTCTTAAGATCAGCCATAGGGTCTTCGTATGCCCTTTCACCAAATCTAGCTTTTAAAGCTGTTACATATTCATTCCATGGTGGGTTATCACTCTTGCAACTGTTCTTCACAAAGGATTGGTGCCATTGCAGAGCTTTGCCTCCCAAGTGAATAGAAGCCAATCTAACTCGGGACTCATTAGGTGTGTTATCTATCTAGAAAAATCCATCACACTTGCACAACCAGCTTTCCAGATCTTCACCATCAAATTTTGGAAATTCAATTTTGGTGAATCGAGTCGCAAATTGATAATTACCCATATTGGATCCTGCTTGTGCTGAGTTAGACAATTCCACAAATGTTGAACGAGTTGAACCCATATTGTTTGGATTCAGAGAGCTCGGATTGGAAGACGAGGCATTCTGGCCTGAATGGATAGTTGTCATGAAGGATTTGATCTCACTCATCATAGCATCTTGTTTCTTACTTAGCAAATATGAAATAGACTATTCTTGTTTCTTATTATTCTCCTACAACATCCCTTTCACCATGTTCTTAATGGACTCTTCAAGCTTCTTCATATCTTGGGCTCTTGTGTTTTCTGCTACAGCCATGGTGAATCAAAGTCTTTTTTTTTAGAATGATTTGACTTAGTATGGGATCAGAACTGCTCTGATACCAAATGATCCAAGCAAAATCTGTTGATAAAAGAATTTGAGAGAGAAGAGAGAACTTTTAGAAGATGAAATGAGAGAAAAAGGGGAATTCTCATTGATACCCCACAGGTATATTCTTATTTTACCTAATAAATATCTTCCTAAATAATAGTAACTTGCAGCACAAGAAGACCAAATCCAAAGAGGAAAAGGAGTCCTTTATTAGGAAGAATCCCGGATCAGGAAGCAATGAAGCAGAATAGAGACATATCCTCCTAGGAGAAGGAGTCCTACTCCTCTCAGGTTTAAGTATCTCATTCTCTATAAGTAGTCCTTACCCTCCCTCATATTATTCATTCTATTCTCCTCTATTCTCTTTGCTCTCTTTATCTCTCTAGATTCGCTCAAACTGTCCTGACTTAGGCATCGGAGGGTTTGTGGGGGAAACCCCACCTCTCACCTTGCCTCTTTGTTGGTTGCTTGACCTACAGGACTCAGAGGTTCCAGTATCAAGTTATCAAGTGGCGCCGTCTGTGGGGATCTCTTGAGTTTAAGCCATCAACCTCTACCAAAGCTAAAACAAAACCTTTCAAATGACATCCAGCCCACTAGCTATAAATACTCACATCAATCCTTCAGGAATAGCATCAGATGCTCTCATCAATCCATCTGCCCCAATCTTACCTATTGATCTATTAGCCTTTCTTCATAATACGGGACCATCGTCTCAAATTCCTTTTACCAGGTACCCAACATCCGGAATCACCCCGGGTTGGACAACACCAGGCGTGAACCTTTCTTATTATGCACCTCTACATCATACTAGCCATTCTATCCCATTTATACCTTTCCCAAACCTTCAAGAATCCCTATCACACCAGACCTGAACACAGTAACAGAAACAAACAACCAGCCTCCAATAAATAAAGAGGCTATGATCCAGAATCTTCAGGCTCAGATGGCACTAATATAACAGTAACTGACTACCCTAATCCAAGATAACAATCCAGGGATCACTCGTCCAACAGACAGTGTGATCACACCACTAATCATAATTCAGAACGCTCCAGCAAAGGAAAAAGAAGCTCAGAAAGATCCGGAAGGAGAGTCTACTACAAGCCTTCCTGGTTTGGATGACTCTCAGATAGCACAGAAAGTTGAACAAGTAATTCAGAAGGCTCAGACTGGGCCTAGGAAGGAGGACGAATGTGTATTGGAAGGCACGACACCTTTCGTAAGCAAAATTGTCAAAATTGAGATTCCATCAAAATTCAAACTACCTCAGCTGGACCAGTTTGATGGAACAGGAGACCCAATCATCCACATCTCTTCATTCAGGACCAAGATGATGCTCCAAAATGTGAATGATGGGATCTTATGCCGCGTCTTCCCAAGCACGCTTACCAAGACTACTCAGCGATGGTTTCATAAACTGCTCAAGAATTCTATCACATCCTTTGAACAACTTATGGAGAAATTTAGAACTCGGTTCATCACCAATATTCCACCAGTAAAGAATATAAATGATCTCCGGATGTGTAAACAAGGAGTCACAGAATCACTAAGAAGTTACCTGGACATATTCAACAAAGTTGCCATGCAAATCGAGAATTTAAGTGACGAAGTGGCTATCGAGGCAATGAAGACTGGGACACGCTTGGGGAAGCTCAAGGACAAGATTAAGACTAAAGAGCCTACGACTTTCTCAGAAGTCATGGCCATGGTAATGAAATTGATAAAACTCGATGAAGACAGGAGGTTACGGAGGGATGATGACAAAACCCCCTTCAAAAAAGAGGAAAGATTCGAGCCTAGCAGACCCAAACTTCAACGAAATTACTCAAGAGGCTCGGCAAGGGGTCCGGTAGGTGGATTCAGGAATGAAGTTGAAACCTTCGCACCTTTAAATGCTCTAAGATCGCAAGTCCTTATGTGGATCAGAGCAAACAGAGTAGGAATACCTGTACCAAGAAAGTTGAGTCCCAGCAAAAAGGCGATGGCAGACAAAAGATTTTATTGCCAATATCACTAAAAGTATGGACATGAGACAAAAGAATGCTGAGAATTACAAAGAGCCATAGAACAGCTGATACAAAAAAGGTAAACTTGGCAAATGCACCAGCAACAATCAGAGACACCGAGACTCTGAGGACGAGGGTGGAGATACACCAGTATTAAAGAAGGGTCAGAATGAAGTAGTTGGGGTCATAAACATGATAATAGGAGGAGAAGCACCAAAGGAGAAGAGAATTAAAAGGACTCGAAAGGAAGAAAGTCAAATCCAAAAGCCTATCATCACATTCAGCCCAGAAGATGGACGACACGCTCGGCATCCATATAATGATGCCTTAGTGGTGAGTGCATACAGAATTACCTTGTCAAAAGACTATTGATAGATGATGGAAGTGCAGTTAACGCACTCTCCTGTAACGCCTACAAAGCTATGGGAGGCTCGATCACTAATCTCAAAACTATCAAACATCCTATCACAAACTTCAGTGGGGG
>CATIWK010242541.1:0-15175 GCA_949634005.1 Mallotus japonicus
GATTATCATGGATATACTCGAAATTTAGGAAGGTGATTTTTAGGCCTGCAAGGGCTAAAAGCTCAGCCAGCTTAAGCATGGCGTTTACATGGCCTTGGCCCGGAGCAGGAAATATTAGTACATGAGCAGGAGGATCTGAGCATTGCTCCATCTTTGGTTAAGACAAGGTTTCAAACTATAGTCTGCGAGCACAAGACTACTATATGAAAATCTAGGTGGCAGAACTAATAATTTATAGTAAAAATAAAAATAATTTATTCTAGGACAGTGATGAAAGTCGCGAGTCACGACAAATATCAACTCAAGTTCCTAAAAAATTATAGTCTAGGTTCTTATAATTTGGTCAATTTTTTTTTTTATCCCAGAATACATGGAGAGCTATCTATTTGAGTGAGGTCATTTTATCCCCCTCTCCCGATTTTCCTGTTCCTCGTCGCGAGTTATCCTTTATTCTATATTAAAAAAAAAAAAAGAATTATTCTAAGACTTGTCGAAGTTGTGAGAAGTGGGGATGAGGTCATTGGTCAAACTGGGTAACCTACTCAGATTTGTCAGAATTTGGACTTGTTGCTCTATTGAAAATTCTGGCATTAAAGCCAAAACAAAATGCAAATAAGAAAAGTCGGGTCATTAGAGAAAAATGTACTACCATCCCCATATGTTGAATCTTCTCTGTAAGTATTGGAGAAGCATTCCCTTATGTTGAACTCTAACAACAATAACTACAAATTTAAATGAACATTTTCAATTAAAATATAAATTAAAAATAAAAACAAAAATAATTTGTTTCAAAATTAATAGAATAAATAATCACTAATATAATAAAAATAGAATTTAATATAAAAAAATTAATAATGTGGGAAAATAAAAAATGAGAAAAATGTTTTAGAAGGTACTGATTTTTCCTTATCTAAGTCTAATTAGGGGTGTAATCGAGCCAAGTCGAGTCGACACACTGTCAAACTCGAAGCGTGAGCTCGACTCGAACAAGATCGAGCTCTTCTTTTTGAAGCTCGAACTATACTCAATTAAAGAATTCATATATTCGAGCTCAACTCGGCTCGACTCAATTAATTAAATTAAAGTTTTAAATTTTTAAAATTATATATTTTTAAAATATTCAAACTCAACTCAAGTTCGAACTCGAGCTCGCACTCGACTCGGTTAGCAAATATATATTTATAACTATATTAAAATAAAGGGTAAAATAGTAAATATATCAAACTCGACTCGAACTCGATAGGCTCGATTAAGCTCGCGAACCTATCGAGTTACATATTTAGGAGCTCAAGCTCGAGCTCGACTCGATAATCTACTTGAGTAGCTCGAGCTCGAGCTCGACTCGACAATAATAGAGTCGATTTCAAGTTTTGTTCGAGTCGATCTTGAGTAACTCGCGAGTAGGCTTGGCTCGGTTACACTCCTAGTCTAATAGTTCTGTTGATAATAAAATATGATATTATACTACTTTCTACGTTAAATGAATAGAAAAATAAATTTTAGGTGAAATATATTTTTTGGTGGAGTAAGAGAGGTTTACATGAAATTAAATTATTTAAAATGAAATAGAAAAGGTGCTTTTTAAAGTAGTGAATTTTAAAATATTTGTATGAGTTTTTGTGTTTTTTTAAGGTTTTCTAAAGAGGGTTTTCTATAGAGTTTTTACAGGAGTGTTTTTTTCTAAAGTTTTTAGATGGGTGGTATTTATCTTGGTTTATAGAGAGGTTATCTAGGGTTTTTATAGGGGTAGAAAAGGAGTGTATATTTTTCTAGTTTATAGCTAGGAAAGGGATACAAAATTTTGGGTTTGAGTATTTTAATCAACTCAAGAAGAGTGACAATTTCTTTTATTGGTATTTTATCTCCTACAGTAAAAAATTGGTATCATTTCATAAATATAGGTAGTTAAATGTCGAATCACGTAAATCTTATGTGCTCTTATTTTTTTTTTATTTTGGTTTTTATTTTGACATGTTTACTAATTAGTTTAATGGGTGAATTTTTCCAACAAGTGGTATCAGAGTTTTAGTTCTTTGGTTGAAATCGAAAAATATGGTGGTTGTTCTTATATATATAAATAATAATAATAATAATTATACGGCTTTTTGCTCATATTTTTTTCAAAATACGCTTTTTTGTTCTTTAACTATTTTCTAGTTGAATTTATTTATTTTGTTAAAAAACCATAAATTTACAAAAATAACCATATTCATTGAATTTATTTAGTAAGAAAACATATATTTCAATTTTAAAAATTTTAACTCATTCATTTACTAAAAAATTTATAATATTTAAAGAAATCAAACAAATAAAAAAATTAAGACAAACAGAAACATGGACAACAACTTAACAAAAACTAGTAAACAATCAAAAAACATAAAATAGCAACAACAACCCAGCAATAATCTAACAAAAACCAATTCAAATAGTATTGTTTGCCTCTATTTTACAAAGCAAAAACAACAACCTCAAAATAATAATAATAATAATAATAATAATAATAATAATAATAATAATAACGACAACAACAACAATAAACAAGAATAAAACCCAACAATCACTCAAGTATTAATAATAAAAAAAAAATTGAACACCTATCATTACAGCTCTTGATGATTTGTAACATGGTGGATTTCTAGTATATAAGAAAAAAAAAAGATGCAAAACTGGAGCCTTCATAAAATTTGAAATGAAAATTTATGGGTTTCCTCTCTTTCAATAAAGTTATTGTAGGCGGCGGGGTTTAGCGCGCGCCCAAGTGTTGGCGACCACGGCACTGTGCAAGCTCAGGGCCTGCTAGGAACTACAAAAATGGGCTTGAGGCCCATTATCGGAGATGGAGTTGCCACCCGGATGAAAACCGGGACACACTTATAGCAACTAGATTCCACGGAGGTACCCAGAAGCCGTCTTCAGAGATCAGGTTCGGAAATTGGGCATGAGCTTGGAATGCCTACCCAACCTTGCGGTTGGCCTCCATTTGTGTTTTGTACTTTATTACCTTTTATTATTAAATGATTTCCTTATTAATGTTGGTTGCACACACTTCCGGTTTTATTATTTTACCGACTTTGCACATTAATCATGTTCGTTTGCTTATTATCTTGGCATTTAAACAAATAAATGAAATGAATATTACAATCATTCATTCAAAACAAATGGGGAAAGGGATTAAGGATTACAGTTCTTTTTACAATTATTACATTAATCAAATAAAACCTCTCAAGAACTAATTAATCCACTAATTATATAGTGATTAAATAAATCACTAAAACCTACAACGAATACTGTTAGTTTCATACTTGTAATAGACAGTATATTCAAAAAACAAATTGAATTAAACTTACATAAAATAGGCATGGAGATTCATGTAAACATGGATTGATCATTTGAGTAGGTCAACAATATGGTGAGTTCATGTAACGCTAAGGTATTAAGCATTATACATGTATCAGATACAAGAAATATACCGAAAATATACTAGAGATATACTAAAGTGAAGCAGAGTTGTGTTGAACTCTGGTTGAGAGGCGATCGCCTTTACGAAGAGGCAATCACCTCTAGGTGAAGAGGTAGTGCCTTTGTAAAGAGGCATCGCCTCTTCAGTAAAAGATCACAGCTCACAAAACTACACTTTCTTAAATCTCAAGAAAATCGAATATTCATGCAAATAAACACAAACTAGGGATTTAACACTCAAAAATTCACATATTCAAGCATTCATACTTCAATAAAACATCAAATAAACAACAAATACTCTAAATAAACCAAGATTCAAACAATTTATGTTGTTAATATGAACTAAAGGTTTTGAAATTGAAAAGTGAGGATTCTCATTGATTGAAGAATGTCTGAAGCTCCTAACTCAGCCCTCAGATCTTGTTTGATTATTTGAATGCAAGAAGACCCCTTCTCCTTCAATTTTCTCCCTTTTCTCTCTTGTTTCTTGTCTCTCAATAATGGCTAAGTCTCCCAAAAATATCAGCCTAAACCCCTCTTAAACCTCCCTTTCTCTCTCCTCTCATCTTTCCCCAAAAATCAAGGCTCACTCTCCACCATGTATTTTTCATCATTACTTCCTCTTTTCCAGCTGATTTTTGCCTTAAAAGTATTCCTTTCATGCAAAAATATGTAGAATAGAAGAAATATGGTGGATTTTTGAGTTAAATGTAGTAATAAATAGCATTTATTGCTGCAGGGGATAGGTGTGAAGAGGCATCGCCTCACCGATGCCTGAGGTGAAGAGGTGACGCCTCTTCTTTGAGGCGATCGCCTCTTCACCGAGGCCTGGCCTAAAAAGGCTTAAGCTGAGGCTTGGGCTTGACTGGGCTATGTGTTTTGGGTTTGGTTCAAAGGGTTCGGGCTAGATATTTTAGGCTTGATTGAAGCTTTCAAATCTATTCTAAGAAGATCTTGGACTTTTCTTACATTCGAGATTCAGACTTTCTCATCATCGGGCTTTCGTTGTGGGCCCAAACTGAGGGTGTCTACAGTTTGCCCCCTTGGTTTTTCAAAAAGCGGATTTATAAAATCAATTTTTTGAATAAGCAACATGCACAATGATAGTGAAAAAGGACATACTTGACCTGTAAGCTTCACTTGGACCGTCAGTTTTGGAAATTCAAACCCGAAAGGTGGAATTTTGACTTAAAACGTGACCGTGATCCTCGGGTTTTCCTGGCCCGATCAGTTACTCATTATAATTTGTCGTAAATCTCGAGCATGGCTTGAAATTTACTCAGTAAAGAAAATGGTATGAGTTCTAAGTCTTTCTAACGCAGATCTCGACTTTGAAACGTAACCGTGTTCCTCGAGTTTTCCTGGCCTGATTAGTTACTCAATATAACTTGGTGTGATTCCCGAGCATGGTCCGATCTTCACTCAGTAGAAAAGATGATGAGAGTACTGAGCCTTTCTGATGCAGATCTCGACTTTGAAATATAACTGTGTTCCTCGGGTTTTCCTGGCCCTATCAGTTACTTATTATAAGTTGACGTGATTCCTGAGCATGGCTCAATCTTCACTCAGTAGAGGATGTGCACTTCGGGGATTCAAACCCGACCAGACACTCCTTAGGGAAAGAGATGCACTTCGGGGATTCAAACCCGACCAGACACTCCTTAACAACGCGCACTTCAGGGATTCAAACCCGACCAGACGCTTCGTGTGGAAAGGAAAATGCACTTCAGGGATTCAAACCCGACCAGACACTCTTTAGCAATGTGAACTTCGGGGATTCAAATCTAACGAGATGCTTCATGTGGAAAGGAAAATGCACTTCGGGGATTCAAACCCAACCATACACTCCTTAGCAATATGCACTTCGAGGATTTAAACCCGACCAGACGCTTGTCAACAATGCGCACTTTAGGGATTCAAACCCGACCAGACACTTCAAATAAATTAAATTCTTCTCCTTCGATGCCGATTTTAGGATACACCCAAAAAATAAAAAAAAATGATTTATCACCTTTGAGAGATTTTTTTTTTTAGGTTCCACTGGGGATGCCTATTTGATAGGCCACCTTTCTTTCTGCTAATGGGCTTCACCCTTCTCTCCCTTTTCTTTTCATGCAAGCTTTCCAGCTTTGCCCTTTGACCTGCCTATATAAGCTTTCTTTTCTTTTCTTTTCAAAAATCACTTTTGCTTCCAAAGCTTTTCCCTTTTTTCTTTCAAATTCCTTTCTCTTTTCAAAGCTTTTTTACTATGGACATCGCACAGACACCGGATTTGCCCGCATGGGATCATATCACACCTCTAGTACATGCATTGTGATGTTTTGGACTGAACATTGGTGACGACATTCCTCTTCTCGCAGACACGTGATCACACTTATGCGGATTGGCTACTAAAGAGGTTAATAATCGATTTACTTACTTTTTTCTTGCAAATAGGATCAGAAAATATCGGGCTAATGATTAGGAATGCATGTTTAATGATTTAACTGAAAGAAAAATTGATTAAATGCATAAAATTGTGAAAATCAAATATGAACTGTCATATTACCGATCTGAAGAGGCGTCGCCTCTTCATTGAGGTGATTGCCACAACGATGAGGAGATCGCCTCCTGACAGGAGGCAACGCCTCTATGGCAATAATGTACAACCTCAGGGGGCGATCACCTCCTGGAGAAGAGGCGACACCTCTACAAAGGGGTGATCGCCTCTTCAACAAAAATTTGTAAAAAATGAATTCTAATTATGCAAAACTAATAATTCAACTCCCTGTTCATTCAATAGCTTGATTCCCACACTTTTAAAGGTGCTGGGAATTTTAGCGGCGCCCGGATCTGGTACGACAGCTTTCCGGAGGAGATTAGGGCTCGCATTCACGACACTAGGTTTTCTGACTCATCCTAGCTCTCCCAGATGCTCAGGGGAGGACCAACTACCACCCCTACATGCTTTACTAGAGAGGTGGTCTGATACCACCCATACATTCCATCTTCCATTTGGGGAGTTCACCCTCGACCCTATGTCTTTCGCTGCTTTGACAGGGATTCCGTGCGTTGGGGATTCTGTTCCCTTTGATGCTAGTCTACATTGGATGTCTCCTGGCAGTCTCGAGTATGTGGAGTGGCTACTAGGTATGGTCCCGGACATGAAGGCGACCCATACCATCAAGATTGACTCTATCAAGAGTCATTACACATGGGAGAGGATAGCGGCTACCACTACTCCCCGAGCTGTGGACAAGGTGGTGAGAGCATTCCTGGTATATCTGTTGGACACTACTCTCTTTAGAGACACATCTAGTTCGATAGATCTGATTTTTTTGCCTCCCTTGAGAGATCTGGATCTGGTAGCCAGTTATGACTGGGGTAGCTGTGCTCTCGCCTTCCTGTATAAGAGCATGGATGAGATTGTGTGAGGAGCCAGGCATTTCTGCGGATTCTGGCATGTTGTTCTGGTACCATTCTTTCCCTTTTCCTTTATTTAATTTCTCTTTGGATATCACAGTCATGATTTGTTATAAATTTCTTTTGTAAGATTGGACTCTAGAGTTAGAGTTAGTCACCGGACTAGTCCACTTTTGCAATGTTCCTTGTCCAGCTATGGCGAGGTGGGGTGCTAGTCGTGCATGGAGGAGGCCTATAGCCCGCGTACAGATTCATAGAGAGCGGCTGAACACGCTGACTCCTGATGAGGTATGATACCTGCAATATAACTTGGAATTAGTATTGTTGCTATTAATTTCTTTATTTCACTTACTCCTTTTTCTTTGGTAGCTGCGTTCGAACTTATGATTCACTCCATTACTCTATCTCGAAAGAGGGTATTACTTCAGAGACTTAACTGCAGAGTTTGGTATGTTGGTGAGAGGGTGCACAACTGGGGTCAGGTTGCCAGAGTGAGACATCCACCTTTTGCTCCTCCTCACGAGATTTTCTAGGAACATCTGTTAGAGGGGGACAAGCTAGACAATGCAGTGGAGGGAGAGGATGCTGATGAGTACTGCGAGAGGAGGAAGTCTCGCTACATGGACTTAGCACGGACTCGTCTCCTGCAGAGAGTTCCTCTTCCTGGATCCATATCTCAAGTAAATGATTTCATTTGGCATTTGATTTTACATTTCTACCTTCAAATATCAGTTTTTATGACTTCATTTGCTCTTCTCAGGCTCCTCTCAGGGCACCACCTGCCAGGCATAGGCCTACCACACAGGAGAGGTCGTCTCAGCGTCCTCGCACTGTAACTCATCATAAGGGTACTTATGCTAGGGATGATGGTGGTGATGAGTCTAGGGATGAGGAGTAGGCATCCATTATAGATTCTGTTAGATTAGACTTATTCTCACCTGCTGAACTATTATCATCTTTGCTTGAACAAATATTTTGGGTTTCTGCTTTGAGTTTAGATTTTTTTTTTACTATATTGAATGATGACATTATAACATTTTTTGCTGCTCTCGAAGCAATAGAGGTACTTTATTCATAAAAATTTGCTGCTTTCACAACTGAGTCTCGCACACACAGTATAAAATCTTTACAGAAATTCACATACAGGTACATCTTGTCACTATTGAAGAGCCGTCGCCTCTTCGTGAAGAGGCGATAAAGAATCGCCTTATCATGTAGGGGTGACGCCTCAACTATGCCAGAGCTCTACAGCTATAAAACCCCCAATTTCTTCTTCAAATCCTTAACTTCCTCATTTCTGAATTTTCTGCATTTTCTCACTCTAAACTGCATTTCAAATCCTAAAAATATGACTGAAAGAAACCTAAAACAACTGCAATCCATTCTGAAAAGCTTAGATGGTGAGTCTTGGGCTAGGTTAGAGCCATTCCACCTATCCATTTTCCGATCCATGCATGCAAGGAAAATCAACTTCTCATTTTTGCACAGTCTTGCTCAGTTTTGGGATTCTCAGAAACACATCTTCAGGTTCAATACAGTTGAACTATGCCCCCTGCTTGAGGAATTTGAAGCTATTCTAGGCTGTCAACTCGATTCTACTTGTCAGATCGCGGTCCCTCCTCTCGAAATCTCGGATGTTCATTATATTCAATTTCAGATGGCCAGGATGTTTAATTTTGCTCCCCAATTCTCTCTTTGTCACATTTTCAACTCTAAAATTTTGACCAACACTCTCCTAGAGGTAGTAGTGACCGTAGACAACAAGGGGGTGCATTAGTCTCGGATGATGACTCTATGCCTCTACGCTAATTCCTGCTTGTATCTCCTTCAGGTAATTGCGACCTAAAGATTCTCTTTATCCTCGACCAAGTAGAAGCGGGTCTTAACCCTTTCCCTCTCATCTTAGCAGAAACCATTATTGGTTTGGATAATTTTGCAGAAACCAGAAGAATTTCTGGAAGTCCTCTACTACTAGAGTTTAGCTACTTCCTATCCTTTTTTCATTTATAACTTTTCTGTCACTTTTGCTCATTTTCAGCATCTGCATCCCTAATCTGCATAGGCATGGCTTCAGAAGAAGCTGAGATTACTGGAACCTCCTAGGAATATTACACGTTATAGAGCTAAACACTGTCGTACCCGGCAACTTCATCCTATCCCAAAAAACATTCGGAGTTGGCTGGCCACCTTCCCTGATACTCTAATTTAGTGGATGTGTCTGTGGTAGAGACTGCAACATGTAACCATCTGATATTATACTTACTGCATTCCATTAGCTGGTTTGCATTTTGCTACTTTTCATAATCCTGTAAGGCTTTGCAGGCAGTACGGATAGAAGCAGCTGATTCTTGAGTTTACACATGAATTTGAGACAGGGCCACTCACTCAGAATTTTCTGGATAACCTAACTGTGACTTGGCCTCAGAGGATCATTTAGAGGGGCATCAACTATAATAGAGATCCCTCCACTGACAACCAATACAAAGCATGGGTTCAAATGCAACAAACAGAAAAAAACGATTTCATTATCAATAGAAGAACAAGGTTGTTGCAAGCATCTAGTGCTCAGGGAGTTCAAAAGAAGAGAAGGCCAGATTAGTTTACATAATTTAGCCTTTATCTGCCTTTTTTTTTTATGGAATTTCCTTTTTAGTTAAGGAGTGTGTAATAAAGCATTTAATGCAATGTTTGAGAATAACAAAGGCAATCCATTCCATTTAAATTAAGCACAAAGCGAGAATACATCTTGCTTCTTACATATCTCCTATTGTTAGTTGGCTTGTCCTTGCAAGTTTTCTAACTAACTATTTTGCACTCTCTCTCTTCTTTTGTATGTCCTTAATTTTTGCCTGGACCGCCTCTTTCAAGGTTTTAAATCCAGCAGGACTTTTTATTTTATCATTTTTGTAGTCTCTAACTTTTGCCTTGGCAGCCCCATTTTTTAGGATTTCTCCCTAGCGAGACTTAACAGAAAGTACTTCTTCAGTTTATCGAGGTTGATAGGCTCTTTAAATTCATTTCCTTCCAGATGAGAAATGATAGCAGTACCCTTGGAGAATAGTTTCTTTACCAAATACGGTCCTTCCCAGTTTGGCTTGAACCTCCCTCGTGGATCGGTCATTATCGGCCTAGTCAGCTTTAAAACTAAATCACCCTCTTTAATCTTTCCTAGCTTGACTTTCTTATTATAAGCCCGAGCTATTCGTTTCTGATACAATTGAGAGTGATACATGGCTTTCAGCCTTTTCTCATCCAACAAGGTCAACTGTGCTAGCCAGCTCTCCACCCACTAATACTCAAGAATCTTTGACTCTAGGAGGACTCTCAACAACTGGATCTCGACTTCCACTGGGAGTACTGCTTCACATCCATAAACCAAGGAATAAGGAGTAACTCCAGTTGATATCCTGGCAGTGGTTCTGTATCCCCACAGAGCGAATTGCAGGTAATAAGTCCAATCTTTGTAATTTTCTAGTGTTTCAGCCAAAATCCTCTTCACATTCTTGTTTATGGCTTCCACTGCTCCATTAGCTTGAGGTCGATACAGAGATGACCTATGATGCTCAATTTTATACTCTTTCAACAAAGTTGCTGTCTCAGCTCTAAATTGAACACCATTGTCACTAACAATGTGACACGGCAACCCATATATGCAAATTATGTTCTTTTCAATGAACCTTGCCATCTGCTTTGATCCAACAGTGACATACGATTCTGCCTTAACCTATTTAGAGAAGTAGTCGATTGCTACCATAATGTATCGATGGTCGTTAGATGCTTTCGGCCTTACTTCTCCAATATTGTCGATCCCCCATGCTGCAAACGGCCACAGAGAGGTCAATCCCTGAAGTTTCATGGATGGTAGATGACTGACTTTGCCATATGCTTGATAGTTATGACACTTCCTCAATAAATTTTATGCAATCTGTTTCCATTGTTAACCAGAAGTAGCCTTGACGTGCAATCTTCTTGGCTAAAACTATCTCATTCATATGCGGACCACATACTCCTTCATGGATTTCTTCCATAAGCTTCTGAGTTGCGTTCTTATCGACACACCTCAGGTGTACTTCGGTTGGTGCCCTCTTATACAGCATTCCATTATGGTTGATAAATTTTTGAGATAATATCGTGAGACACATCCTCTCTTTCCTATCAGCATCTTTGGGAAACTGCCCCGTTTCTAGGTATTGCTATAAATTATAGAACCACTGTTTCTCTGTGGAGTCAACTGGCATCACCCTTATCACTTCATAGCAAGGAATTCTAGACTTAACAAGAACGAGAGGTTTGACCACAATTAGCTTTTCTCCTTCCCATATCGAAGTTAAAGTAGCTAAAACATCTGCCATATGATTTTCTTCTCATGGAAAATGCATAAATTTGCTCTCAGTGAAAGATAAAAGGATAGTAGTTGAGAAATCCCAATACAATTTGAGTTTATCCTCTCTCACCTCCCACTGATTGGAGATTTATTTCACCACCAGCATGGAATCCCCATATACTGTGATCTCTTCTACCCCCACGCTTCTGAGCGCTTCTAGACCATAGATGCAAGCTTCGTATTAGGCTTGATTGTTGGTAGCTTTGAATTCTAATCTTTTCACCATCGGGATCATTTCTTTTTCTGGTGAGATCAAGATTACGCTGATACCAGCTCCTTTACTGTTAACAACTCCATCAAAGTACATTGTCCATGTCTGGATTTCTGGTGCCCCCAGATGCTCATCCAAAAAACCCAATTCCCATTCTTGTTCGTCATCAATTGGATTCTGAGCTAAGAAGTCTACCACGGCTCTTCCCTTAACCACCTTCTTTGCTACATAATCAATGTCAAACTCAGTGAGCAAAACTAGCCATCGAGCTAATTTCCCTATGAGGGATGGAGTTTGCTAGAGATATCTTAAAGGATCATGCTTAGAAACTGGTTGAATCCTGTAAGATTGGAAGTAGTGTTGAAGCTTCTTCATAGCCCAAATCACAGCTAAACATGTCTTCTCTACGAGACTATAATTGGACTCATATGGAAGAAGTTTCTTGCTTAAATAGTACACCGCGTGCTCGACCTTTCCATTATCTTCCTAGGCCAATATTGCACCATTGCTTCTTTCTCAATTGCCAAATAAAGGATCAATAGTTTGCCCGACCTTAGCTCTTGTAGGACTGGAGGATTCATCAAATAACTCTTAATAGTTTCAAATCCTTACTGACACTTTTCATCCCAAATGATCGGCTGATTCTTTTTCAAAAGCTTGAAGATTGGCTCACAGATCGTAGTCAGCTTGGCGATGAACCTACTGATGTATTGTAATCGCCCAATAAACCCTCTGACTTCTCTCTTAGTCTTTAGTGCAAGCATTTCTCTAATAGCTTTGACCTTGTCAGGATCCACCTTTATTCCCTTCTGACTGACGATGTGTCCCAGTAACTTTCCAGAACTCACTCCAAAAACACACTTCTTCGGGTTTAACCATTTCAGCTCTGGCTAGGAACTTGTCTAGAGCCTCAAAGTGTCCTTCTCGCGTTGGAGACTTCACCATCATGTGGTCCACGTATACTTCTATCTCTTTGTGGACCATGTCATGCAACAGAGTGGTAGCCATCCTCTGATAGGTAGCTCCTGCATTTTTCAATTCAAATGGCATGACTGAGTAACAATAAACATCCCATTCAGTGGTGAATGAAGTTTTCAGCTTGTCAATCACTGCCATCATAATCTGATTATATCCCGAGAAGTCATCCATAAAGGAATACATGGCGCTGGAAGCCGTAATGTCAACTAGAGTGTCGATATGTGGCAAGGGAAAGTCATCTTTTGGACAGGCTTTATTCAAATCCCTGTAATCCACGCTTTGGCTCTATAATTGACGGGTGTGTGCTCCGATCTGCCATGATTCTGAATTTGGAGGATTTTATGTTTTTTTTGTTGTTGTTTTGATTTAGGGATTTTACTTTTTTTTTTATTTGGAAATTTTAAGTTTTTGGTGAAGTGGAGGTGTAAGGGTGGGACCCACATTCCATGTAAGCAGAAAAATTCATGAGTTGTGGGTCCCAGTTGCTACATAGACAGCAATTAATGTTCAAAAGAAATGAAGGGGTTATTTGCTTCGTTTTTTAAACATTAATGGTATATTAAAACCCTAGAAAACGTTAATGACATATCTGCATTTAAGGTAAAACCTCAGTGGAATATTTGCACATTTTCCTATTAAAAAATGGGCTTATTTGTTTCAGGTTTTATGTATGCCATATAATTGTGCTATAGACTTTTTTTTACTATTTTATAATAAAAGTTAGAATATATTATTATTATTATTATTGCATACCCGTAATCTTAATAACCATTATAATTTATAATTTGTTTTAGTTTAAAAATATATCGATGAGTGTGAGACGCAACTAAAAGAATATAAGATGAATTTGGAACTTCCTATGTGCTAAGATGGAGCAAAGGTCAACTCCTTCTTCTCCTCCTCCTCCTCCTCTTCCTCTTTGTGTTTCTCCTACTCCACTTGTACTTATGTTTCCTTTCCCACCTCAAGGTCAAGTCTATAATGTACGAAAATTTAACCTAATAGACGTTTATGTAATTTAGAAACACTTTTTTTTTTATTGGAAACTTCAGGAAACTCCTTGGAAACGTTTCGGTGTCGTTGCTACAAATGTAAAAAATTAGAAAACAGGTTTCCTACTTAGAAACATATTCCAACTTGAAAAATATATTTATTTAGTATTTTTCTAAATAAAAAAAAGATAATTAAAAAATAAGTATATATTTTTCTTAACTAAACAAAATAATTTCTATAATTATACTATTAATTGATAGAATAAATAAAATTTTTTTATAACTTTTAATATTTACATGTTTCCCCACATTTATGTTTCCTATATTTAAGAAATGTTATTCCCTGTATTCGTTTTCATGTTTCTCCATTTTTCCATTTCCGTTTTCATACCACATAGGGTCATGTGATGCTCAAGCTAGCTGATCTTTTAGGCCTTGCTGGTCTTAATATTTACCTTCCTAAACTATGAGCATATCCATGGGAAGGTAAGGATTTTTGCACTCATTCTCTTGATAATAGCATTTTACTTTGACTTTATTAACTGTTTAAATGAGTTAACTATCCTTAACTTAAAATAATTATGTACCTTTCACAATTAATATTAATGCAAAAAATTATTTAATTCATATAGATAAAAATCTAATAACTTCAATACAAATAATTTATTTTGATTTAATAATTTTTATATTATAATCACTAAGAATAATTATTTATAACTTTATTAATTTCTTATGTTATTTTATTTTGTGTTCAACTTATATTGTTAGAATTTTAAAAATAGTTATGTTTATTTTCTAATTTAATTATGCAATGTACTTTTTTAGTTTTTAATTCTTTAATGCTTTTAAGTGTTTATACAAATGCTTTTTACATTTAAAAAAAATCGATGGTAAATTTAATTTTGATTTTTTTCAATCAATTCTTTTTAATAAAAGTGATAGGATATGATACTAAAAATATTATAGGTATTGCAAACATTATTATAAAATAAAATAATTAAAAAATACTTTATATGTATTAATTTTTTTTAAAAAAAATAGAACCAATTAAGTTGATATAAATGGATAAAGAAATCTTTTAGTTATTTTATTTTATATGAATTTTTTCAATACATATAATAGTTTTTGTATTGCATACTATTATTTTTATTAAAAAGAAAATTTAATGAAGAAAACTAAAATTAAATTCACCGTTGATTTAAAAAAAAATATATAAATATCAGTTGTATAAACACTTAAAAGTAGTAAACAATTAAACACTAAAAATATATATTGCATAATTAAATCAGAAAATAAATAGAACTATTTAAATAAAATTTTAACAATATAAGTTGAACACACAATAAAATAACATAATAAATTAATACAATTATAAAAAATATGAGTGATTCTAATATAAAAACTATTAAATCAAAGTAAATTATTTGTACTAAAATTATTAGATTTTTATTACGTATGAATAATTAAATAATTTTTAAGTTAATAATAATTGTTGTGAAAGATATATATAATCATTTGAAATTAAGGATAATTAAGTCATTTAAATTGTTAATAAAGTCAAAATGGAGTGCAAAAATCTCTACTCCCATGGGGAACAACTCCATAATACAGATATTGAAGTTCGTTTCAGCAAATATCGAGGCTTCAAAATCAAAATCATGCCTAATTATCCCACAACGGATGCTCAACAATTTGATGATATACATGAGGAGTAGGAGGTGATAAGCATGTACATATATTAGTTATTTA
>CATIWK010242648.1:0-11971 GCA_949634005.1 Mallotus japonicus
CAATGTCTGAATTTGAATCTGATTTGAACTTTCCTTGAGAGCATGGGTTGGGGTTCAAATGATCGAGGGTGTTAATTTGCATTCCATATGTATCATAGCTCATTAACTATCGGGGTGTATGGTTGCTAAATTAGTGATCTCGCATTACTTGATTAGTCACTCATTATAAATTTGAAGTAAATCTCGAGCATGGCTCGATCTTCACTCAGTAGAAAAGATGATGCAAAACCCGAGCCTTTCTAACACAAACCTCGACTTTGAAACGTAACCGTGTTCATCGGGTTTTCCTGGCCTGATCAGTTACTTATTATACATTTGACGTGATTCTCGAGCATGGCCCGATCTTCACTCAGTAGAAAAGATGATGTGAAACCCTAGCCTTTCTGACACAGACCTCGACTTTGAAACGTAACCGTGTTCCTCGGGTTTTCCTAGCCCGATCAGTTACTCATTATACATTTGACACACTCATTAGAAAAGATGATGCGAAACCCGAGCCTTTCTGACACAGACCTCGACTTTGAAACGTAACCGTGTTCCTCGGGTTTTCCTGGCCCGATCAGTTACTCATTATACATTTGATGTGATTCTCGAGCATGGCCCGATCTTCACTCAGTAGAAAAAGATGATGTGAAACCCGAGCCTTTCTGATATAGACCTTGACTTTGAAACGGAATCGTGTTCCTCGGGTTTTCTTGGTCCGATCAGTTACTCATTATACATTTGACGTGATTCTCGAGCATGGCCCGATCTTCACTCAGTAGAGGATGTGCACTTCGGGGATTCAAACCTGACCAGACACTCATTAGGGAAAGTAAAGAAGATGCACTTCGGGGATTCAAAACCGATCAGACACTTCTCAATAATGTGCACTTCAGGGATTCAAACCCGACCAGATGCTTCTCAACAACGCGCACTTCAGGGATTCAAACCCAACCAGATGATTCTCAATAACACGCACTTCAGGGATTCAAACCAGACCAGATGCTTCTCAATAATGCGCACTTCGGGGATTCAAACCCAACCAAACATTTCTCAACAATGTGCACTTCGGAGATTCAAACCCACCAGAAGCTTCTCAACAACGCGTACTTCGGGGATTCAAACCCGACCAGATGCTTTGATAAGTTAAACTCTTCTTCTTCGATGCCAATTTCAGGATACACCCAAAAGATCAAGAAGTGATTCACCACCTTTGGGATTTATTTATTTTTTTTAATTTTTTTTTTTGGAAATAGGTTCCGCTGGGGAGGCCTATTTGATGGGCCACCTTTCTTTTGGCTGATGGGCTTCGCCCTTCCCTTCCTTTTCTTTTTCTACTAGTTTTCCATATTCACCCTTTGACCTGCCTATATAAGCCTTCTTTTCACTTTTCAAATTCACTTTTGCTTTTAAAGCTTTTCCCTTTTTCCTTTCAAATTCCTTTCCTCTTCCTTACAGCTTCCTCACTATGGACGCCGCACGGACTCCAGATTTGCCTGCATGGTATCCCATTACTCCTCCAGTACATCCTTTGAGCACTTCAGACTCAGCATAGGGGATGATATTCCTCTCCTCGCGGATACGCGATCGCATCTTTGTGGATTGGCTACCGGAGAGGTTAGTAACCAATTTACTTACATTTTTTCTGTAAATAGGATTAAAAAATATCGGGTTAATGATTAGGAACACATATTTAACATTAAAAATGTGAATGCATGTGATTAAATTGAGAAAATTTGACAAAATTTAAAAATTGTGTCAGTGTGCCGACACAAAGAGGCGTCGCCTCTTCATTGAGGCGATCACCTCTTGGAAGGAGGCAATGCCTCTAAAGCCAACACACAGAATATCAGGAGGCAATTGCCTCCTGGAGAGGAGGCGACGCCTCAACGAAGGGGCGATCGCCTCTTCTCACAGAAGCGATTGCCTCTGCACAGGAATTAGCAAAAATTTCAATTTTAATGCACATAGTAATTGATTCAACTCCTTGTTTGTTCAATAGCTCGATTCCCACACTTTCAAAGGTGCTGGGAATTTTAGCGGCGCTCATATTTGGTATGACAGCTTCCTGGAGGAGATCAGAGCTCGCATCCGCTATACCGGGCTTTTCGACTTTATCCTAGCTCTCCCAGATGCACAGGAGAGTACTGACTACCAGCCCCTACACGCTTTACTGGAGAGGTGGTCTGATACTACCCATACATTCCACCTTCTATTTGGCGAGTTCACGCTTGATCCCGTGTCTTTCGCTGTTGTGACGGGGATTCCTTATGCTGGGGATGATGTCCCCTTTGATGCCAGTCTGCACCGGATGACTCGCGACAGTCTCGTATACGTGGAGCGACTACTGGGTATGGTCCCGAACATGAAGGGGACCCATACCATCAAGATTGACTCTATCAAGAGTCACTATACACAGGAGAGGATAGAGCCTGCCACTACTCCACGAGCTGTAGATCAGGTGGTGAGAGCATTCCTGGTATATCTGTTGGGCACTACCCTCTTTGCAGACACAGCCAGCTCGATAGGCCTGATCTTCCTTCCACCACTGAGAGATTTGGATCTAGGGGCCACTTATGACTGGGGTAGTTGTGCTCTTGCCTTTCTGTATAAGAGCATGGATGAGATTGTGCGAGAAGCCAAGCGTTTCTACGGATTCTGGCATGCTATTCTGGTACTGTTCTCTCCCTATTTTCTTTTATTTGGTTTCTTTTTAGATATCACTGTCATGATTTATCACCAACTTTTGATTTCTTTCACAGGATTGGGCTCTAGAGTTGGAGTTGGTCACTGGGCTAGTCAACATCCTTAACGCTCCTTTTTCAGCTATGGGGAGGTAGGGTGCTAGTCGCGCCTAGAGGAGGCCAGTGACTCGTGTTCAGATCCATAGAGAGCGGCTGAACATGCTGACTCTTGATGAGGTACGATACCTACAATGTAACTGGAATTAGTATTGTTGTTATTAATTGAATTCATTTCACTTACCCCTCTTTTTGCTTTTGCTTTCGCAGCTACGTTCCAACTTATGGGGGCCTCAGACTAGATAGACACCAGCTATGGTACACTCCATCCCTCTATCTCGGAAGAGGGTGCTACTTCGAGGACTTAATTGCAAAGTCTAGTACCTTAGTGAGAGGGTGCATACCTGGGGTCAGGGTGCTCGAGTGAGACGTCCACCTTTTGCTCCTCCTCACGAGATTTTTTGGGGGCACTTATTAGAGGAGGATGAGCTAGACCAGGAAGTTGAGGGTGATGATGCTGATGAGTATTGCGAGAGGAGGAAGTCTCGCTACATGGACTTTGCACGGACTCGTGTCCTGTAGAGAGTTCCTCTTCCTGGATCTACATCTCAGGTAAACAATAATTCCATTACTATCTAACTTTATGCTTTCAGCTTTAAATATCACTCTTCTGACTTCGCTTGCTTTTCTCAAGCTCCTCTTAGGGCGCCACCTGCCAAGCATAGGCATACTACATAGGAGAGGTCGTCTCAGCATCCTCGCATTGTACCTCATAATGAGGGTATTTCTGCTAGGCCACCACCTGCTGCTGATGTTGCTAGTTCCAGCTCTGGTTCATAGGTGATCGTTGGCATGCTTGTTGCTCCTCCATATTTGATGGTTTGGTGTTGGTTGCCTTTAGGGGAGCTGTCTTATCAGTTCGTGACCCCAGACATGACCATTGAGTCTGTTTTCTTCCCAGAGACCTTTACACATGTAACTTTCTTTCCTCCTGAATCTGTTTTCAAATTCGACTTAACACAGAGTTAATTCTAACAATTAATGATTACAGGTACCCCGTTAGCAGGTAGAGTATATGTATCGTCTGATAGAGGCTTAGCGAGACTTCATAGTCAACACGACCAAGCTGTGGAAAGTAATATGTATCGCCTATCTCTATATGTATGCATGCTTTTATGATTTCTTACCTTTCTATTACATGTTAACAGGATGAGCTTGAGGCTAGTCAGGCTAGAGTGACACTGCTTAAGCATCAGCTAGTTGCTTTCCATGATGATGATGAGACTAGCAATGAAGAGGAGGGCACTGAGTCTGCTAGAGAGGAGACCGCTGCTCCTGTCGGAGAGGAGGCTGCTGCTTGTGGAGAGGATAGTGAGGATAAGGAGGATGATTCTGCTGAGGAGGAGCAAGAGGAGGATTCATTAGAGGATGATGAGTAGATACCTGCTTATGATCCTGTTAGATTAGGCTCGCATCCTTTTTTGAATTGTTATTAAATTGATTGGACAGATATTCTGCTTTTGTTTTGGTTTAGTTCTGATTTTGTACTGAATGATGATAGTATAACATTTTTTGCTGCTCTTGAAGCAATTAAGGCATTTTTTACATAAGAATTTCCTGTTTTTATTAGCTGAACTTAGCTCACACAGTACACACAGCATAAATTCCTTTGTAAAAGTACAAATAAATGTATCTTTTTACTGTTGGAGAGGCGTCATCTCTTCATAGGGGCATCGCCCCTTTGTGAAGAGGCGATGGAGAATCGCCTTATCACGTAGAAGCGATGCCTTATCGATGAGGCAAATGCCTCTATGGCATCTGTCTGTAGCTATAAAATCCCCAATTTCTTCTTCAAATCCCTAACTTTTTCACTTCCGAATTCTCTCAACTCTTTCCTTCTGAACAACATTCCAAACTCCCAACCATGACTGAAAGAGACCTAAAACAGCTGCAAGCAGTACTGAAAAGCTTGGATGGTGAATCTTGGGCCAAATTGGAGCCATTGCACTTATCCGTTTTTCGATTTATGCATGCTAGGAGGATCAACTTCTCATTTTTACACGTTCTTGCTCAGTTTTGGGATCCTCAGAAACATGTCTTTAGGTTCAACATGGTTGAACTATGCCCCCTGCCCGAAGAATTTGAAGCTATTCTAGGCTATCAACTGGATTCTACCTGTCAGATTGTGATCCCTCCTTTTGGAATCCCGGATGTCCATTCTATTCAGCTTAAGATGGCTAGGAAGTTTAATCTTGCTCCTTAATTCTCTCTCTATCATATTTTCAACACTGAGATCTTGATCAACACTTTTTTGGATGTAGTGGTGACCGTAGACAACAAGGGGGTGCATTGGTCCCGGATGATGGCTCTATGCCTCTATGCTCAATTCCTGCTTGTATCTCCTACAGGCAACTGCAACCCAAAAAATTTTCATATCCTCGACCAAGTAGAAGCGGGTCTCAATCCTTTCCCGCTCATCTTAGCAGAAACCATCTTTAGCTTGGATAATTTTATAAAAACTAGAAGGTTTTCTAAGAGTCCTCTACTGCTAGAGGTTAGCTACTTTCTATCCTTTTTTTATTTACTGCTTTTCTGCCACTTTTGCTCATTTTCATTATTTGCATTTGTAATCTGTATAGGCATGGTTTCACTAGAAATTGAGATTACTTGAGCCTCTTAGAGATATTGCTCGTTATAAAGCTAAACATTGTCGTATCCGGTAACTTCATCCTATCCTGGAAGACATTCAAAATTGGTTGGCCACCTTCCCTAACACTCTGATTCAGTGGATGTGCCCATGTTGGAGACTGCAACATGTGACTATTCTGAGCTATACGTACCGCGTTCCGGTAGCTGGTCTATATATTGCTACTTTTTACAATCCTGCTAGGCTTTGCAGGCAGTATGGACAAAAACAGTTGATTCCAGAGCTCGTACATGAGTTTGAGCCCGGGCCTCTTACTCAAAACTTTATGGATAACCTGATTGCAACTTGGCCTCGGAGGATCTTTCAGAGGAACATCGACTATAATGGAGATCCATCCACTGATAACCAATACAAAGCATGGGTTCAAATGGAACAAATGGAAAAAATGATTTCATTATCAGCAGAAAAATAAGATCATTGCAAGCATCGAGTGGTCAGGGTGTTTAAAAAAAGAGAAGACAAAATTAGTTTATATAATTTAGTCTTTATTTGCTTTTTTTGTTGAATGGAATTTCCTTTTTAGTTAAGTAGTTTGTAATAAGCATTTAATGCAACGTTCGACAATAACAAAGGCAATCCATTCCATTTAAATTAAGCATAAAAGCCAGAATACATTTTGCTTCTTACATATCTCCTGTCGTGAGTTGACTTGCCCTTACAAGTTTTTCAACTAACTATTTTTCACTCACTCTCTCTCTCCTTTTACGTGTCCTTAATTTTTGCCTGGACCGCCTTTTTCAAGGTTTTTAATCCAGCAGGACTTTTTAATTTTTCATTTTTGTAGTCTCTAACTTTTGCCTAGACAGCCTCTTTTGCGAGGTTTTCTCCCTAGCGAGACTTTATAGAAAGTACTTCTTCAGTTTGTCGAGGTTGATGGGCTCTCTGAATTTATTCCCTTCCAGATCAGAAATTATAGCAACACCTTTGGAGAATAGTTTCTTCACGAGATATGGTCCTTCCCAGTTTGGCTTGAACTTCCCTCGTGGATCTGTCATGATCGGCCTAGTCAGCTTTAAAACTAAGTCACCCTCTTTGACTTTCCCAGGCTTAATTTTCTTATTGTAAGCCCAAGCTATCCTCTTCTGATACAACTGGGAGTGATACATAGTTTTCAGCCTCTTCTCATCTAACAAGGTCAACTATGCTAGCCGGCTCCCCACCCACTGATACTCAGGGATCTTTGACTCTAGGAGGACTCTCAACGACTAGATCTCAACTTCTACTGGTAGTACCACTTCACATCCATAAACCAAAGAATAAGGAGTGGTTCTATACCCCTACAAAGCAAACTGCAGGTAGTATGCCCAATCCTTATAATTCTCCAGCGTTTTGGCTAAAATCTTCTTCACATTTTTGTTTGCAGCTTCCACAGCCCCATTAGCTTGCGGTCGATAGGGAAAAGATTTATGGTGCTCAATTTTGTATTCCTTTAACAAAGTTGCTGTCTCAGCTCTAAATTGAACACCATTGTCACTAACAACATGATGAGGCAACCCATATCTACAAATTATGTTATTCTTTATGAATCTCACCATCTGTTTCGACCCCACAGTGACATACGACTCTGCTTCAATCCATTTAGAGAAGTAGTCAATTGCTACCACAATGTATCGGTGACCGTTAGATGCTTTCGGCCTCACCTCTCCTATGATGTCAATTCCACATACTGCAAACGGCCACAGAGAAGTCAATCCCTGAAGATCCATTGAAGGTAAATGGCTAACATCGTTGTATGCTTGGCAATTATGACACTTCTTTACAAACTTCACACAATCTGTCTCCATTGTTAGCCAAAAGTAGCCTTGCCATGCTATATTCTTAGCCAAAATTGTCCCATTCATATGCGGACCACACACTCCTTCATGGATCATTTCCATTAGCTTCTGAGCTTTGGTTTTGTCAACACACCTCAGATGTACTCTTGTTGGTGCTCTTTTGTACAACATCCCGTTGTGACTAATAAACTGTTGAGATAGCATCCTTAACGACATTCTTTCTTTCCTATCAGCATCATCGGGAAATTGTCCCTTCTCTAGATATTACTATAAATTGTAGAACCATGACTTTTCTGTAGAGTCAACTGGCATCACCCTTATCTCTTCATAACAAGGAATTCTGGACTTAATAAGAACGAGAGGTTTAACCACAGTCAGTTTCTCTCTTTCCCATGTCGAAGCTAGAGTGGCTAAAGCATCCGCCATCTGATTCTCCTCTCATGGCAAATGCACAATTCTGCACTGAGTGAAAGACAATAGAATGGTAGTTGAGTAATCGCAATACAATTTGAGTTTATCCTCTCTTACTTCCCACTGATTGGAGATTTGTTTCACCACTAGCATATAATCCCCATATACCGTGATCTCTTCTGCCCCCACGCTTCTAAGCACTTCCAATCCATAAATGCAAACTTCGTACTTGGCTTGATTGTTGGTAGCTTCGAATTCTAATCTTTTCACCATCGGGATCATTTCTCCTTCTGGTGAGATCAGAATTACGCCGATACCAGTTCCTTTGCTGTTGATAGCTCCATCAAAGTACATTGTCCATGTTTGGATTTCTATTACCCTCAGATGCTCATTTAGAAACTCCAATTCCCACTCCTGTTCATCATCAACTAGATTCTGAGCCAAGAAGTCTGCCATGGATCTTCCATTGACTACTTTCTTTGCTATATAATCAATGTCGAACTCGGTAAGTAGAACTAGCCATTGAGCTAATTTTCCTGTGAGGGATGAATTCTGCTGAAGATATCTTGGAGGATTACGCTTGGAGACTGCTTGAATCCTATAAGATTGGAAGTGGTGTCGAAGCTTCTTCATTGCCCAAATCACAGCCAAATATGTCTTCTCTACAAGACCGTAGTTGGACTCATAGGGAAGAAATTTCTTGCTCAAATAGTACACCGCGTGTTCGACCTTTCCGTTGTCTTCCTGGGCCAACATTGCTGCCATTATATCTTTCTCAATTGCTAGATAAAGGATCAATAGTTTGCCTGGCCTCGGCAGCTGTAGGACTGGAGGATTTATCAAGTAGCTCTTGATAGTTTCAAATCCTTACTGACACTTTTCATCCCAAATGGTCGGCCGATTCTTCTTCAGAAGCTTGAAGATCGGCTCACAGATTATGGTCAGCTTGGCGATAAACCTACTAATGTACTGTAATTGCCCGATGAACCTTCTAACTTCTCTTTCAGTCTTCGGTGCAAGCATTTCTCTGATAGCTTTCACCTTGTCGGGATCCACCTCTATTCCCTTTTGACTGACGATGTGTCCCAGTAACTTTCCAGAAGTCACCCCAAAAACACATTTCTTTGGGTTCAACCTGAGGTTGTACTTTTTAGCTTTGGCCAGAAACTTATCAAGAGCCTCGAAGTGTCCTTTTCGCGTTAGAGACTTCACCATCATGTTGTCCACGAATACTTCGATCTCTTTATGGACCATGTCATGCAACAAAGTGGTAGCCATCCTCTGATAGGTAGCTCCTGCATTCTTCAATCCAAATGGCATGACTGAATAATAATAAACACTCCATTCAGTGGTGAATGAAGTTTTCAGCTTGTTAATCATTGCCATCATGATCTGGTTATACCCCGAGAAGCCATCCATAAAGGAATACATGGCGCTAGAAGCCGCACTATCAACTAGAGTGTCGATATGTGGTAGGGAAAAATCATTTTTAGGACAGGCTTTGTTCAAATCTCTGTAATCTACGCACATTCTGACCCTTCCGTCTTTCTTGGGAACTGGCACTATATTTGCCAACCATAGGGTGTCGTCAACTACCTCCAAGAACTTCACCTTCAACTGCTTTTCAACCTCTTCCTTGATCAAGAGAGCCAATTATGGCCTCAATCTTCTTTTTTTTTTTTGCTTTATTGGCGCGATGTGAGGGTATGTGGGAATTATGTGCTCTACGATCTCTCTATCGATCCCTAACATGTCTTCATAACCCTAAGCGAATACTTTCTGTCTTCTTTTAATTACTTCTTTTATTTTCTCTCTCTCATTAGAAGTTAAATTAGAAGCAAGAAGTATATTCTTTAGATTATCATATGTGCCTAAATTAAATGATTCAGTTTGCACTAAATTAATGTCAAACATATGCATGAAATGATCATCATACACAGTATAACCATTAGGCAAAACATCACATAAGTAAGCAAACTCGGACTCTATTGCATTAACTTTCGAAAAGAAAAGATCATCATCAGAGTTAAACATGTTTGTCAGGGAAATATCAAGGTTGTCATAGAAAACATCTACAATGGAGTTGAAAATAAAAGACTCGAAACTAAGTTCTTTCATTTGATCAGTAGTGGCTTTCAGCTTCATTGCAGAGATGCCCTCCTCCAGCTCATGGAATGAAATTAGCTCCTCTACTATTGGCTCTTTTTAGCAGCTACACTAGTTATATCCAAATGTTCGGCAAAGATTTTGAAACCAGGAATTATCTTATCGGTGATCATTAGTGGTTCTGGAGCTCCTTGATATGGATCGTAGGTGCCCTCTTTCACAAATGTTTCCCACAATGGCTTGACCACTGGTTCAGGTTTGGGCTTGTTCTTCCCCTTTTGCTTCCTCTCAGACTTAGCTCCAGCCTTACTCCCTTCTACCAGCTCACTAGTCTCGGGATATCCTATCCCATGCTTCAAAAACACTGGCCTAGTCTGGACAAATCCAGGTGGGCCTTGTTGATCCTTTCCCAACCCCATTCTGGGCATGAAGTTCTGATTCTTCATCATTCTCATGATTTTAGCACTGAGCTCATCTTCATATATCACACAAACTTCAAAACTCGGACTAAGTGGGATCTCTTGGGGAGCCATTTTCAATGTGGTAACCGCGGCCTCGGTCTCAGTTGAGATTATGACCACCTTTCCCTCATGTGGGAATTTGATCTTCTGATGAATGGTAGATGACACACCTCCTAATGGGTGAAACCACAGTCTTCCCAAAAGGATAGCAAAAGTCACAGGAATATAAATTACATGAAGGTTGACCCAAACCTCCAATGGTCCTGTCTTGACTAACGCCTTGAAAGTTCCTTCAACAAGCCTTCTAGTATCATCATAAGCCTTGATGACCACATCTGAGGATTTCAAATCAGCTATGGTAAGCCCCAACTTAGGCAATATTTTCAAAGGGCAAACATTGATGGCGGAACCATTGTCTACCATCACACAACATGTAAGCTTCCCTTTGACCTCGGCTTTAATGAATAGGGGTTTGAGATGATCTCTCCCTTCCAGTGGCAAGTCATCATTCGTGAACATCACAACTCCTTGAGGACTTTCAAACAAAGAATCAACTAATTGCTCAGGGGTATGGGTTAAGGGGACCATCTTATGGTCTAGAGCCATTACTAGTGCTTCCTGATGGGCTTTGGAGTGCATTAGCATCTTCCAAATGCTAGTGAGAGTCTTTCCTACTCTCTTGGCATCATCAACTTATTCAACTTTCTCTGACTCTTTCAACTCTTCTTCTGATTCCTCCTTGGGATCTTCTTCCTTCTCTTCAGACTCGTCGGACTTGGATTCTTTCTTCTTAGGCTTCCCGACTGATTGGACCTTCTTTTCTTCCTCATTTTTTCATAAATCAATTGCTTCCCCTTCTTCATCAGATGAACTCCAGATATCTAAGACATTCACACTGACATCCTCAGGTTCTCCCAGGTTCAAGCATTCTGGTTCTGGTTTTGAAAGTGCAGGCGCAACATTAATAAAGGAGTTCAGGACTTGCTCCTCAGTTAAGCCGGTGTTTATGACAAGGATGGATTGATTTGGTGGTGGCATGCTTCGGTAATTAGGTAAGGGGTTGTTTCTTGTGTTTGGCTTTTTGTTTTCAGGGTCAATGATTTTGCCTGCATCCATTAAGTCTTGGATTTCATGCTTCAGGCGGGTGTAATTATCGGTGCCATGACCGATGGTTTGGTGATACTTGTAATAGAATTTAGGGTCAGTATTTGGGAATGGAGGTCTTTGGGGTAAAGGTCGCAGTAGATTGTTCTCGATCAATTTTTCCATAACCTTGGAGAGATGATGTGAATTCAAGCTCAAGTTCATGGCCCAATAAGTTCCAAGTGAGCAATGATGCATTTAGAGTCCAAGAAGGCCCAATGACAATATCAAAATCAAAGAAGTTACAAGAGGCTTTAATTAGACTCATTTAAGACATATGGAAGGCCCAACACCAAAATGCAACTCCAATCAATGAAGGACAAGTGGAGGCCCAACGAATTATGTTTATATCATCAAATCAAGTGGAAAATGCACCAAACGTGTATTCAGCAATTGATGCATTTTTTTTTTGACATTTTGGAGAGTTACAAAGAGTGTTAATGCAAGCAATAACACCCTTTGTATAACTTAAAACATTTTCTAAGCTATTACAACAGCCTAATAACTTATTAAAAGTTATTTTTAATATAATAACTCATGGGGTTACTCATTTATGGCTAACATATATGTTAGAAAGTGATTAATACCATTAATGTTATATTTGCAAAATAATGGCTGTAAAGAATAGTTATAATCCCATGTTTT
>CATIWK010242660.1:0-14066 GCA_949634005.1 Mallotus japonicus
AATATTAAAAATATTTGATATGAAAAAATTTCATACTCTGAGTTATCAATTCGC
The DNA here is from genome assembly GCA_949634005.1 of Mallotus japonicus. Classification (NCBI taxonomy): domain Eukaryota; kingdom Viridiplantae; phylum Streptophyta; class Magnoliopsida; order Malpighiales; family Euphorbiaceae; genus Mallotus; species Mallotus japonicus. Next base: position 55 of record CATIWK010242660.1, read on the forward strand.
ATTTCCAATCAACAAAAGAAAGTATATAAGAAATAGTTGATGTAATTTTTAGATGTCGGAACATTAAATGCTGAAAAAAATTTTAAAAGTTTAATTAAAAATATTCAATTTCAAAGGACTCAACTCCAATTAATTGCTTTTATATTAATTATTTTCATTATTCATTATTCATTATTCATTATTCATACATTCAAATGGCAACTATTAATAGTTTTTTTTAATGGTTGAGTAAAATATTTCAGGTAGAGTTGGTTGAAGGGTCATCATATCTTGGGCAGCCACTTCCTTTCAACTTGACAACATTGATATGGATAGAGGTGTTGGTAATTGGGTACATAGAATTCCAGAGAAATGCTGAACTTGATCCTGAGAAAAGGCTATATCCTGGTGGCTACTTTGATCCTCTTGGCTTAGCTTCTGATCCTGAAAAGAAAGAAAATCTTCAATTAGCTGAGATTAAGCATTCCAGGCTTGCCATGGTAGCTTTTCTTATTTTTGCTATTCAAGCTGCTGTTACTGGGAAAGGTCCTATTGCTTTTGTTGCTACCTTTAACCAGTAACTTATAATCAATGTATTAATAACATTATTGCAATTTATTTGTTTGTATGTATGTTTTAAAAATGACCATATTGTATAAATGGGTATGGATTTTTGCACTCCTTCTCTTGATAATTGCACTCCATTTTAACTTTATTAACTGTTTAAATGACTTAACTGTCCTTAATTAAAATGATTATGTACCTTTCACTATTAATATTAACTCAAAGAATTATTTAATTTAAATACATAAAATATCTAATAACTTCAATATAATTAATATTAAACTTTTATTTTAACACTTTTGATCTATAATACTTCTTGAGGAAAAAGAGTAAAAATATTTTCAAAAAAAAAAAAAACTTCATTTTGTTAACTCATACGATAAAATTATCTTAACAATAACTCATATAATAAACTTTTTTTTATTAATTTTTTTATAAAGTATATAGTTGTACTTTTTTTTTTGAGAATAAGTATGGTTGTACTTTGGTGAAAATAGAACAATTTTTTTTTAATTTTCTATTATGTATCTAATTGTCCCACTCTTTTTATATATTCAACAAAAATTAAATTCTTTTATTTTTTAATCAAAAATTCTAATTATTATATAAAAATTTGATTGAAATTATTTTAAATTTTTGCAATTTTAATAGTAATAAAAATTTGACATTAAACTTAAATTAGATATCATGAATAATTTTCTAAAATCAAACAAATATCGAACTAGTTGTAATATCAATTTACAATTCAACTAGTCGAACTGATTTGATAATATAAATATAAAATATTTACAATTTTAAATTATATATATATTTTTTGGAAGCTAATTTTAAATTAAATTATACAACCGCTTTTTATACATCTTACATCTATCTTACATCTAGCTAGTTGAATTTATAATATTAAAACTAGTTGTATTATATCATATCACTTTTATTAGAAAAAGAATTGATTGAAAAAAATTAAAATTAAATTTACCATCGATTTTTTTTAAAAAAAATGTAATGATCATTTGTATGAACACTTAAAAGCATTAAAGAATTAAAAACTAAAAATGCATATTGCATAATTAAATTAACTAATAAATAAAACTATTTTTAAAATTTTAACAATATAAGTTGAGCACAAATAAAAAAACATAATAAATTTATAAATTTATAAATTAATTCTCAGTGATTATAATATAAAATTTATTAAATTAAAATAAATTATTTATATTGAAGTTATTAAATTTTTATCTATATGAATTAAATAATTTTTAGAGTTAATATTAATTGCGAAAGGTACATAATCATTTTAAATTAAGGACAATTAAGTCATTTAAACAATTAATAAAGCTAAAGTGGAGTGCAATTATCAAGAGAAATAGTGCAAAAATCCTTACCCTGTATAAATAACTTTAGAATCAATTTATTTATTTATTTTCTGTATCATATTTTATTAATGTGTATGTGCAATATAATAGGTAATTTTATCAATTTACCTTAACTTATAAATTAACCATTTTAACATATTAACTTACTAAAAATATAATTTATAATCTTTATTGACAATTTTAGATGTTCAGATAGTTTCTTGTTAACTTACAAAAATATTAGTTAGACACCTCAACTAGTATTAATATTATTGATAAGTATTATTTTTAATAAGTTGAGGCGTTTAAATAGTCAGTTTATAACTTGAGAGACAAACTGATAAAAGGTACAAAATTTTAAAAAAATTGATATGTTATGTACCATAATGTAAATAGTTTTGTCGTGATTCATGAATACATTTTTTTTATCATTTTATTTCTATAAAACATATCACGGTCTGTGATATATATCATCATTCAATAACTATTTAATCAATCAAATTAGTGATAAATATAAATAAAAATAACTATTGCATCATATGCAAGGACATTGTTCCTCAAATTGATTTTCAGGGTGTAATTGAACATTGGTATGTATTTGCTACCTTCTTGATGCATGCTTAATTAGAAAGCAAAAGCAACGGTTTGCTTGCAAGTTTCAATTATTTATTTTCTAAGAACCATTTTATTGCAAAAGGCCCAGAATTAGACAGCTTATGTAGGAGCGGGCTTGGCCTTTTAAGAGTTTGTTGACTTTTATTAATTTTACGCACAAACATAATTTTGGTGCCTACTATGATGACTTTATTTTACGCCAAATAAATTTGACTTTATTAATAATTATCATTAAAAAATAAGGGATAAATATAATTTTGATTTTTGTGATTTTGTCTTTTGACAAAATTAATTTTGTGATTTTTTTGACATTTTTAAGTATTTTGTGTTTCATATGTTTTTACGCTTTAATACTTTTCTAACTAATATCATCATTATTTTATGAAAAAAATATTAATATAATATTAAAATTCAATGATAAAATTATACTATATATGATTTATGATCAATCTAATTTATTTTTTTTAAAATATTATAAATTTATTTTAAAAATTATTTTTTATTCATTAAAAATTGATTTGTTGTAAGTTTATTGCAGTTAGTTGAATGATATATCACCCATTATATGATTTTAGTATTAAGACATTCATATTATTTTTACATTAAAGAATATATTTTAAATAATATTTGTTAGAAGAGTACTAAAATATTAAAAAAACACAAAGTACGTACTTAAATGTAAAAAAATTACATGACTGATTTTGCCAAAAAGTGAAACCATAGGAATTAAAATTATACTTATCCCAATAATAAAAGGTTCTCTCACATTACAATTGTAAAAATAAATTACTTAAAAAGTAGAATTGTTTTTAAAACCTTCTCATAATCAAAAATAAAAAATAAAATTTACTACAATTCTCTGAAGTTACCTTGATCATTTAAAAAAAAAAAATATCTTAATTACACACAGATACATATAGGTTCTACTATTTATTAATTTTGATAATAATATCAAACTTTTATTGAGTTGGTTTAGTGTTGTAAATTTTTATTTTGGGTGAAATTACCTTATATCGTATGGTAGTCCCTATACCAAATTAAAGTTATATAAACTAAAACCTAATAATATATAAATCAACATTAAATAACTTGATATTATTGAATTAAACTTTCAAGTCATAAAAAAATTAGAATCATTATAAAATTTTTCTATATCAAGAGGTTTATATTTGAATTCTTATCAAAATATAATATAAATTAATTATATATTTAATATGATATTAAATATGTGATAATTGTATTAAAAACATCAAAATCTTGAAAATATATCCCTTTCTCTTTTTATTTATTTAGTTTTAATTATAAAACCACAATCAAGGTTTGGCACATCAAAATATTACAAAAACATTAATTATTATGCATGGAAAAAGTTTTTAAATCCATCAACAAAAAAGTTCTTTAGTATCGATGGGCTTTAACCATGGCAAGGAAGAAATGCTTCATATCATAAATTTATTTATTTTCTTGCTATATTTCTAATTATATTGAAACAAATATTTCATTTTTATTTTAATTCCATCACAATTAAATGATATTATTTTTACACATTACAAAATAAATTATCCATATAAAAAAAATATACTACTATAGAATTTCCCTTGTGACTATTATATTAAAATCAATAGGTGGGTCTAAAACAATATAGAGTGTTAGTTGCAACCAAAGTTTTCTTAATATTTTATATACACATATCAACAAATCATATTATTGTGTTTTTTTGGGAAGAATCATATTATTTTTTCAAACGAATAAGATTTACTGTTCATCATATTATTTTTTGGGAAGAATCATATTATTGTGTTTGATATCATCAATTCATATAATTGTGTGACACCTCACATATTGTTCTCATCACACAAAATGCTTTTCCTTTATACCAATTCCAATGGCCAATAGGGAAATGCAAAATTTCACATTTTATTTTTATTTTATAAATATTTCTTTTGGGAACTTAATGTCACAATTAATATGTTAGTTTGAATAATTTGCATGTTAGTTTGAATGACAGTGGAATATATGTTATTTGTTTATTTCTTCTTTATATTAGTTTTATAATATTATTTTTCTATTTTTTTTAACCATCAATATTTAGAGTAAACTGAATTTTAATTTATTCAATTTGATTTATATAAAGATCTTCTAAAAATTATAACTCGAATTCAGAAAATCGCTTAAATGAGAAAAGACCTTACCACCTATTAATTTATTGTTACCAATGGTTGTTGAAATATTATTTTACTATTTCAAATATGTTTCCAATAACTAATTCTAAATGTAATTTAAAATAATTGTTTTTTAACAGTAAAGGTCTGATAATCTGAAATATTGGATAACATGTATAAAAATTTTCATAATATTTAATGAAATCAAAATTTAAAATTTAGATAAATATTTTTTAGAAATGATATTTAGACCATCTTCTTATTGACTAATTTTCATGATTATACATCTATATTTTTATATACAATAAAAAAAACTACTACTCATACAATAATTTGAAATCATATGTAAAAAAAAAAAATTGTATCAATTTGAGTGTTAGTTTAATTGATCACAAAAATACTTTTTTTAATTACCTACTGAAATTTATTTTGAAAATTCACTCTTGAATATATTAGACCAATGTAAAAATATATTTTTAAAATTATTCAAAAAAATATAATTTAAAATGAATTAAATTAACATATGAATTTGATCATGAACAAGATACATAGTAATGAGTAAACCCCACAAATTTTGTTTTTGAGCATGTAATTATTTTTTAAGAATTAAAAGTAAAAGACTTCTTCTCTTTTTGGTTGGATTCAACAAATGATTAGTAGTGATTACATAAATCAAGATTTTCTAATATATATATATTTATATTTATACATATACAGAAAAAAGGAAAAAAAACCGTAAAGAACACGTCTTGTCAGGTTCCACTTTAGCAGAAAAAGGTAATAAAAATTTGGGAAAAATTTTAAAAAATAGAAAAAAAAAAAAAGAAAAGAAAAATGTTGATTATTAGCTTCTTTGTCCACATTTCTTGCAAACCATGCAACAGCAGCAGCAACACCAACATCACTAGAACAAGGAAAGGGGTAAAGGGTATTTACGTAGATAGATAGAGGTGCAGAAGCTGTCAAATATATGCCCAAAAAGATTCTTAATTGCTTTGTGTTTTTAGCATTTCTTTATATTTGTTTGTTCCTGTTGAATCTTCATTTCTTTTCTGTCTATATTTACATAGATTACCGTGTAAAGGATCTATCTTTGAAGACATGGGAAGGCTGTTTGTGGTGAATCTTGAAGGGAAGATCTATAGTTGCAAGCACTGCAGAACCCATCTTGCTCTTTATGATGATATTGTTTCAAAGGTTTGTTCTTTTATCAGTTTTTAGTCTTTGATTGATTGAAAGTTCCCTAATTTGTGATCTTTTTGTGGATTTCTCATCTGGGTGTTATTAATTTGGTTTGCTTTTCTGATTTGGCTTAGAATTTTGATTGCTTTTTGGTGGGGTTGACTGCATATTTTGATGTGTTTGTGTTGATGGGGGTCTTCAAGTTGGTTAATGATTAGGGGATCTTTTTGATAAAATGAAGAATCAAGGAAGATTTATCTGATTAAAGGATGTGGAGTTCTTATTTTGGTTTTGTAGCATTTTTCATCAGGAGTATTGTTTGGTAAGTTGGTGTTTGAATTTGATATAGATCAAGGCTCTGAATTTTAATTGATCAACTCCTCTTGCTGAATTTTAATTGATCAACTCCTCTTGCTGTAAATTGAAAAATGAGGATTAGATTTTAGCTCCAGTTGAGGAAAATCCCTCTAGCTGGTAAATTGTGACCATCACGCTGTGTTATTGGGGATCTTAGGTGTTTAAAATCTGAATTTTCAGAGAATTTCAATTTTGTACAATCTTTCATGGAAACTATGTGTTTACCTTTATTAATTCCTGTTCATGATTGAGTCAATTGCTTACTGTGGTGTGTGGATGTCTTCTCTTTGAATTTTGTGCTTTTGAACTGGTTTTTGTCTTTGCAATGATGGTACTTCATGCCGGTATAAGCGGTAAGTGTCCCCTCCCCCCTCTCTCTCTCTCTCTCACACACATAGTGTCTGTAAGAGAGTTTCTTGCTAAAGATTAATTTACATAGATGGATAATGGATTTGAAGTGAAACCATATCATCTTCTGGAAATTGTTGATATTTATCTGAATACAAACGAATGATCTACTGAAAAAATATTTTACATGGTCCTCTAACTAATAAAAAATGAGTTCTCACCATTGCACTGCTTAGTCCAGAACCATATCTAGATAAATGAACTGATCTTGTCTGAATTTTGGTCAATTTAAACTTCAAGTGTAAATGTATTTGTGTGTTAGGGGCATTTAGCATTTAGTGGATGGTGCCGAGACTACAATGCCAAACACTATTGAAGAAAAAAATCTGACAAGTATCAGTAACGATGTTAAGAAGTTTTAAGCAATATGTAAACTTGGGGAGGATCTCATTAATGAAATTTGAATGCAATTAGATGCTTTTATGGTTCAACTGGTGTTTGTTAGCATTTTGTGCTTTGAAATTTATTGTCTTACTGCTTGTTTGACTTGCAAATTTCATAGTGCCTATTCATTTATGTTGATGTTGCATGTTTGAGTTAATCATGGATCAGCAAGAGAGGGATTAAGTGAGAAGATGCACGTGAGGAAGATTCCATAATCCAATAGCTTGAGTTTTTAGGTGAAATGAGGCGTTTAACTGTACATGTTTGTCAATGCAATATCATCTTCTCATAATGTAACAGATATGATGATTTGTTGTTGGGAACTGGAAATCTGAAGGCGTAGACAACTCTAATGTGTGCTCTCAGCATTTCTCTTGGTTGGGGGTCTATGAACATCTCGTGGTCGAGAATGGTGGTTTGTTCTCTTCATTTGGTTTTGGTCCCCCCCAGCGATGGTGCAGGCTGTTGCAATTGAGAATAATGGACTCCTTCTGATCTCCATACGGCAGTTGCATTATTAGAGGTGCTTTGTCTAAGGGAATAAAATTTGTGGATGGAATTCACATATGAAGGAAAATCCATTGTTGCAATTTATGTGCTTGATACAGCTAAAAAGATACCATTCGAGGGACCTACATATAAAAGATTAACCATAACCCATTTTTTGTGCAAATATGTTGTCCAACTTTTTATTTTACTTTGTCGATCTTAGTCTGTGTTACTTCTGTTGTGGCCACCTTGTCATTTATGCATGTTTGTGTATCACTGCATGTCTTATGATGAAAAAGGAATGGGCTTTAAGTGAGGTCTCATGCAATGGCATTCTGCATTTCCTTTGAGGCATTGAAGTGATGTACTGGATGTATTTTTGTTGATTCAACATTTTAGTAGGATGAACTTGATATATTCTGAAAAAGGAATTTCAGTCATCTCTGATGCCTTCTCACTTATCTCATACTGTCCAACAAATTTTGTTTGGGGTTTTTATAGGAAGCAAGCATTCTGACTGTGTGTTTTGACTGTGTTCTTTCATTCAGTCCTTCCACAGCAGGCACGGGAAAGCTTATCTCTTCAATAAGGTGTAAGTTTTTCTTGATTTTTGGAACCTTTTTTCGTTGCATTCATCAAATGCATTTCCATCTAACTCTTGTCTGTCCAACAACCCTTAGACTTTTGCCGTGCCACAAGGTGCTTCTTGTTTTGTTTCAATGATTGCTCAAAGTTATATAATTCATTCTTTGAAGGATGGTTAATGTCCTGGAAATTTACATGTGAAGAATTTCTTAGCCAGTATTTACCTGTGTTTAAAGATGTACGGTTATCATTTGCCGAGAGTGTGGAGTTTGGACTTCTATTTGGTGGGGTCTGAGCTGCAGGCATAGATTAAGTTCAAGGGGTCTATTGAGTTTGATTAAAGTTTAAATTTTCAAAATTTTGGAGTAGCAAGCTACAGATATGGATATTGATTTGAGAGATCCGTAGTCAAGTAATTTAGATATTTAATTTTAAAAGTTTCTCTATTTCTTGATGTTTAATTCTGGACGTCCCTGGTGTGGTAGTTCCTGTCAGTAAAACATGAACATAATTCATGTCGTGTCGAAATGCCATAGCCTCTTAAAGCACGTATGAAGTGGGCTGAATATTATGCACATGTGAAAGGTGATCATTCTTTTCAGTTATACGAATATCTGACCAGTTTAGAAGAGAATAGGAAACCGCCTCTTAAAGCATCACTCTCTGTATCCTTATGTTATTGTAGTTAATATTTCTGAATACAACAAGAGAATTAAATGATGTGATGTTGTAAGTTGCAGGTTTTGTATTTAGTGGGATATGTGGCGAACTAGGTTGGTCATTGGTTATCCAAACATATGGTTTATAACCAACATGAGTTAAAAGACATTGTATATTCACAATTTTAGCTTCAATCAATCTTCCCTTGTTTGACAGAGTGAATGTCTCCCTTGGAGAGAAAGAAGATAGATTGATGTTGACTGGATTGCATACTGTTGCTGATATTTTCTGTGTTGGATGCGGATCGATTGTGGGTTGGAAATATGTAAGATTATTAGGCAGAGACTTGAAAAAAAAAAAATCATAGTTTATGAGTGTTTAATTGTTACCTATGGTTATTCGGATGATTTCTTTCAGGAAATTGCCCATGAAAAGAACCAGAAGTACAAGGAAGGAAAATCTGTTCTTGAGCGGTCAGTAGAAAATAGATATTTTGAGGAATTTCAATTCTAGATTGTGTGATCTTGTACATTAAGGTTACATATCCGTTTAGAAAAGGAATTGAAGGGCATATATGGATTTTGTTGTTGAGCAGGTTTAAGGTGTCTGGTCCTGATGGAAGCAGTTATTGGGTCAATCATGAAGCACATGTTGGTGGAAGTGATGCTGATGATGCTTGATATGATTACCCCTTGATCTGCAATTGTATATTCTTTCTCCTCTGTTCTTATTTTAACTCTCTGTGAACTAGGATACCAGTATTTCATTTCAGCAGCTTCACCATATTGCTGCAAATAACATGATTCAAAACATTGGATTGTTGATTCTGATTTAAGCTAACTTTCAGTTTCAATTGTCAGTCAATGTTAATAACTTCATTCCATTGTTTAATCTGTTACTGCAATTTCTCTTACAGTTACTTGATAATGTGGTTGGTTGGGGTTATCAAAACTAAAAAATCTCAACCCTTTTCTGCAAACTGGAAATCTTTTTATTCCTCAGAGGTTTTAGAAGGCTGAAAATTTTATAGAATGTGTGATTATAGTCTGATACATTTGGTTTAGTGCAAAGGGTTGGCAGGAATGGTATTGATAGAACTTATTATGGAGTTGTGATAGCAGAGTTGTAGGAGTTTATTGAAAGGGTTAAATTCTTGCACCCTATTTCATGTTAAGAGATCAACAAATCAAGTTGCTTACATCTTTACCATAATTAAAGAAATGACCAAATTTATGATTTTTGTTTTGTAATTAACGATAAAAAACCAAAATGAATGCAACAACACAACAACAAAAAAGCAATACTCAGGTACTAAATCAAGAAAACTAGCATTTCCACAGCTGGTAAGGTTTCACAGGTTAGAGAAGGCATGAAGGAGTAATACTTAAATTTTGAGCATTTCAAGTCCCAATAATGTGTTTTTTGAAGGTGGTGTTTCTTCGTTTAGGTTTCAGATGGTTTTTCAAAGTTTGACATATTGTCCCTTCATCTAACTGGATAAAATTGTTACAAGCACCTTATCCATTGCATGAACCCACCAGATATCTCCATAACAATTAACAAGTGCTTTCCCTTATTTTAACATCAACTTGAATAACTTATATCCTAAAAGAAAGAGCACAAGTCAACTCAATCTTAATCTCTTAGAAAGTTTGGCAGAGATTGTTTTTATTTTATTTTATTTTTTAAAATTTTTTTTAGCAATTTTTTGAAATCCAATTTTGGAAAAAAACCATGATGCGCTTGCTGTTTTAGCCAATAACTAAAGGGTTAGGCATTTGAATTTTGACTGTAGTTGATAAATAGGTTCAATAAAACTCTGCTCTTCAAATAAGGTTGTGAACTATCTAATAACATGCCAACTTTCATGTGATATTTTATCCCCAAAGCTCCATGTGAGTGGGTGGTCTAACTTCACACCTTCGAATGTGATTAATCTCTCATCTCAAACTCAAAGTCTATAAGAGAAGACTGTTAACAGACTCGGTGGAGTGATCAGCATGTAAGTTAATATGGTAGTTCTAAATTCTATCCAGCCAACGGAACATTAGCACATACTAATGATGATGAAGTGCCAATTATTGGAAAAGACTTCATGGAAGAGTACAAATGAATCACTTTCTATATTATTGTAACATTCATTTAGATGCAGAAAATGTTCAATATCCTAATTGGAGACTGTAACTTTAATAGACCTCAACTGATCTCAAGACCAAACAACTGATTCACCTTCAATTCATTTAGCACACGAGAATGATCTGCTGGAGGCATTCACCAAAATGAACCCCAGACCAGATACCAACAATCATGTTAGAATGTTTTGAAATCTCCACTAGGTTCCTCTCAGCCCACAATATGATAACCAGACATGATTTAGCTGCAGAAAACCGAGATAGTCCCATAGAAAAATCAATCACCCGAGTGAGTAGACAATGCGCTCGGACAACTCTGCCCCCACTACATTCTTATATTTAAGCAACTGAGATTCCATGTACTTCCTTTCATTGGGATCAAAAGCTCGCTGCAGATCCTTTAAGAAAGAAGTAACGGCAGTGAGAAAAATCATACAAGTGAAATTGAGCAACAGTGCTGAGCAATATTTCTAAATATTAAGTATTCCTAATGCAGAATTAATAATTTTCCAAATATCTCTATAATTATGAAATGTGGTGTTTTCTTCTAAACCTTTACAGATCCAATGCAAAAACCTCAACCAAAGATTTGACAAGTAGGATACTACAGTTCTGCACTTAATTATTACCCAAATTCCTAAAGTTCTATACCCAGAAATCTTATCAAATGGGATAAAGTGAACTTCTATCCATATTCATCGTTCTGAAATTTAATCGTCTTCATTAAGAATAAAATCTAGCGTTCCAATGAAGTATTTTACATATTATGGGCATAATTATCTTAATCCTTTAACTCTGGCACAAAATAACATGTATAAAGTATTGACACTTGGTGAACCAAGGTTGAAAAAGTGACAATACATGCATGTTGTATGTGTCAGAAACACCAGTTTTCAAGCAAAAACACAACTTAAATATTGTGATAGTTTGGGCATTTTTCTGTTACAAAAGCTTTTGTAAATGCTCACAATCATGTTGTCTATCATAATATTATTTGATCAATTAGTATTCAAAGTGGCAGCTATATGGAAAGAAGACCAGACTTGGGACCAAGATATGAAATGGAAAAGAGAGAGAAAGAGTTGAATTTCCATACCTTGTATCTCATGCGGGATCCCTTCAAGCCAATTAAAACATTACCAACATCACTATCTTCCAAGGTATGGCTACCTGTTTCTAAACCTGATTCATCATCAGAACTTTCAAATTCAAGTTCAGTCATTTCTTCCCCATCATCCATAAGAACATCATTCGAGTCTTCATCACCATTGCCACCATGTTGCACTTCAGGGGCATTTTCAGAAGTATGAGGTTGTGAAAACTCTGCATCCTGTAGAAGTGCATAATCTGACAAGACAACGTATGGCTTTCTGTCAAGCAAAGGCCTTGCAATATTAAATGGAACCCACCTGGAAATAATATATCAGTTTGTCAAACTTCAACTTACAAAAGCACTAGCTACTTTCAATAGCAGATCAAGAAACTCAAAAGGTTGGACCTCATGAATGGAACTCAAACTTGCAATTATAAATATAGAAGATCTAAACGTATTCAAATATTTAAGATTATCCTATCAGCACATAAAGCACAATGTGCCTAACAAGGGTTCATGCCCATTATTCAATTATCAGTTGCTACAAGCAAAAGAGTAGCTTACTGGTAGCGGAGAGGACAGAGTAGCTCAGATGGGTGATATGCTGCTTTATATCTCATTTTGCTGCAGGAATGAATGTAATAGCCAAGATAATAATACTGAAGACTGGGGCAATGGACTTGATTCTCCTTTACCCAACCTATTTCTTGCAAGGCTGAATATTTTCCCAGTGATAGAAAGGCATAATCTGGATCCCAGAACAAGTATTTACTAGACAAACATTTAGGAAGAACATCTATCACACCAACAGCAACTAGCTGGCCATCGATAACATATTGCTGATGATAGGAGCCAAATCCACAAGGAGGAACTCTACCATCACCAGGTGGTGGGACAGAAACTAAGGGAGTATCAACCAGAAACCTCCTGTATGAACTTTCAGTAACATGAGTGTCATTATGCACTTTCATCTGATATTTTCTATATAATGCAAACTCTTCTGGATCAAAGCTGGACCTTCTCAAATGGATCTCTAGCTTCTGTCTTTTCCCTTGAGGATGTTTAGCACTCTTCCCACAGCAGGCCTTCCTTTTACACCCTGCAGCAGATTCTTTAGAACTAGTAATAACTTGTGAACCTTCATTGGGAGAAGTTTGTGTTGTAGATGAATAAAAATTAATGTGTCCATTGCAAGCCCTGATTGACAAACCACTAATTCCTGACAACTGATTTAAAGCAGCAGTCAATTTTTCTGCAACAACTTTAGGGGACAATGCATCATCTTCTGTGCTATGCCGTGCATTCTCTCCAGTTGATTTTGCCCGTCTTATGGTGGCTAAAATTTGAAAAGCAATATTGCTAGAGTACACAAGATCTTCTGCTCCTTCAACTAGCAGCTTTCTTTTGGCTTGTGACACCTGTTTGACAGAAGCTTTTGGTAATTGTATACTGCAAGGAAATTCTCCACTTTCTGCACAGGTACGGATTGCAATGTCAACTTGATCTGACAAATAATTAGCTATATTGTCTGCCCTATTGTTCTCCTCATTTTTAGCAGACAAATTTTCCTTTGTCCCCAAGCTTGAAACTTCATGACAGGAACAGTTGCATCTATCTTTGGAAATATTTGAATGTTCTACAATCTCCCTTGTTTTTTTCACATCCAGCGTGCCATCTAAAAACCTAGGTACTTAGCATAATCAATATTCAAATATGGAACAAAATTTTACCAAACAGTAGATGATTCAGCAGTACATGAAGCCAGTAAACATCAGTCTACAGAAGAAAATCTCCTAGGTTTTGAGTAAACCCTGTGGCCCTAGCAGAGCATCCTAATATTTGGCGAATAAACATCTCACAATTGTTGAAATATTTATAGTGCACAAAGCAACAAAATTTATCATTGAAGTTATTTTTGCTTACCTTTCAAGAACCTACACCAATCTATAAATTAAACTGAGAAAAAAAGGCATACCTCTGCATTTTCCTAAAAACACGAAGTTGTTCCTTCAAAGGAACAAAATCACTTGCCCTCAGACGAATGGTATAA
>CATIWK010242684.1:0-18729 GCA_949634005.1 Mallotus japonicus
AGCAGGTAATAAAATAAAAATATAAAAAAGAGGAAAAATAAAAAATTGAGAAAATAAAAAATAAAGAAAATAAAAAAATAAGGATATCAGAGAAAAAGAAAAAAATAAAAATAAGAAAAGAAAGGAAGAAAAAAATAATGAAGGAAAAAGGAGAATATAAAAGCGGACAAAAATGAAAAAAAAGAGACATTCCTAAAAATAAAAAGGCACTCGTGTAATTAAAAGAGATAGGTTGAATTGTACAAGGGTTGATAAATTGGTCTTCATTCACTCTAATATTCGACTTCAATAATCTCGATTTGTTCCAAGTTATGAAGAATGACCTCATAAAAGATGGGACATAGAGCTAGAAAATTCAAATTTGGAGGATTCAACTACAAGGCTTGAAGAAATGAAATGGAGCTCATTAGATTTAAATGATGATGATGATGATCAAGTTGAAGCTGAAGTTGAAGTCTCAAAGGACAAAGAAAAATGATGACAATAGCAGTAAACCATCAAATGCAAGAGAGAACAAGATGTCAAGGAAGAAGAAATTAAAGGACTTAAGTTGTCTCTAAGTGACTTGATATTTTGTTTTGCTCTATATTTAAAATTACTAATTTATGAACTTCTTATGGTTCTCCAACTATGTTTTGTACTGCTATATGCATGACCAACATCAAAGTTTAATATTAAATTATGTTTGATCCTTACATATATAAGTCTGAGCTTTTTTTAGCTTTTGTTGTAATTATTCTAAATTGAAAAAAAAAACTCATTATTATTTACTAAATGATCCAAAAATATACATTTGACGTACCATGTACCAAAAAAAGGCGAATCAGCTAAGTCTACCCCTGGAGTATTGTATATATTGAAACTAGAGTTTTAAGTACTAGTATCCGTACTACGAACCAAAATGTACCGTGTACCTAGTAAGTATGGGTTGTACTATTATAAAAGTTGACAATCAATGGAAGTAGAATATATACGTTTTTCAGTGTTGTTTCATTTTTCTTCTCTTTGGTGTGTATGAAGATGGAGTTTAGGTCTTCCCTTTGTAACCTAGTGGCTCAAGTGATGGATATTATAAGGTGAGGTTATGGGTTCGATTCCCCACTCCCCCCTGACCTCCCAGTTGTTTAAAAAAAAAAATGAAGATGAAGTTTAGATGTGCTTTTAACTTTATTGAATTCACATAAGCTAAGCAAGAAGTTAGTACATTTCTTACATAAGGTGCTAAGGTGTTAACCCTATCTTTTCCACTGCTAAAAATTACCGATCGTTAACTACCTGCATAGATAGGTTCAGGCTTTTGAGGAGAAATTTGTAATTGTACTTGTACCAACTATTGATTAAATAATCATTTAAAGAAAAGGCTAGTGAGGGAGTAGTAAATCCATAAGGAGGAATTTTATATAAATTTGATCTCTATAACTTAGAAGATTAAACCAATAATATCATTTAGAGTTCAATCATATGCTATTAGATTTTAGTTTTTATCACTTTAATTAAATATTAATCTTTATTGATTTGACATACTAACTCATTAAAAGTTAGGATTACTGTATAATGTCTCATGCATAACTCCTATTCAAGAGAATTCTGAAGTACATAGTTCAAATTCTGTCATTAATGATTTAGAAGGGAAGAATTGTCCCTATTATACAATCCATCAATGCTTAGATAGTATGAAGGTAATAAACAAACAACCATTTATGTTTTTCCTTTTCTCTTTCCACAATTCAATTATCTAATTATTAAAATTTATATGTTAAATAAATATCCCTTTTTCAATCAATTAACCAAAGAGCTTAATATTATTTTAATTTGTATTTTTACCCTTAAATTCAATCTCAATTTTTGTATTAATAGAATACACAATTAATTATACTGGTAATTGACTATCAAGTATAATCTTAATAGCTCTTTTGTAAGGACAGGGGTGAGTAAATAAAACCAAAAAAATTAATCCATCAACCAAAATTTTTAATTGTATTCAATTTTATTTGGAAGATATAATTATAATTTTTAAAACCCTATAAAATAAATTTGACAGTTATTCAAAATTTTTTACAAAAAGATAAAATTTAAAAAAATCTCAAATTTTAATTTTATCATTTTTGTAATAATTTAACAATTATTTTTTAAAAAGTAATTAGAACATAAGATTTTTTCATGAAAAAGTTTAAAATTTGGGATAAATAGGTTTTTGCTAAAACTAGTTTTGTTATTCGTGATCGTTGGATTGCTATTGATGGCAAATTTTTATTGGAAAATTTTGGGTGTGTTATTATTGGGATTTATAATTCCACAGAAATTCATGAACAAGAAGGTGTTTAGCAAGCATTGTTGTCTTTTATTTCTAAATTGGGGGACATGAATTTGTTGTTAATTGGTGATTTATTCAAGTTCACCTTCTTTCGGACAGGATGCCACCTTCGGCTCATAGGCTGGGTATGACTCAATTTAATTATTACTAGAGCTAATCTCATTGAGATTGTCTTGCAGGGTAGTGCTTTCACTTGGAGCCGCGTAAGTAGATGTTACATAGAAAGAGCTTTTGTTTCCTCATGATGGGTATTTAAATTTCCTTTCCTGAGGTTGACTACATTGTCTACAGGCCCTTCTGATCACAATCCTTTATGGTTGTCCTCGGTAAAGGATTGGCATGGACCTTTGCCTTTTCGTACCTTAGATTGCTGGTGGGATTATCCAGGTTTTAATAAGATCATAGAATCTATTTGGTTTTCCTTATTTGCTACTTCTTCTATTCAGTGCAAACTTAAGCAATTGAAAGATTTTTTGCGGCAATGGAATAAATATACTTTTGGGAACGTCGAGAATAATCTTAAACTTATTGAAAAGCGCATTGATCGCTTAGATGGTAATGCAGAATTTCAGCCTCTTTTACTAGATGAAGATGTTGAATACTCCAAACTGCTTCTTGATAGGACTACGACTTCTAAGCATGTGGAATCTCTATGGAGACAAAAATCTAGAGCTTTATGGTGCAAATTGGGAGATCGGAATACTGGATTTTTTCACATACAAGCTTTCAATAGATGGTGGAGAAATTCAATTCATAGGCTTCTTGATGGCTCAACAGTAGTGGAGGATAAGGAATCAATTGTGCAATTATTGTTGTTATATTTTCAAAATCGGTTTAATAAAATTTTGCCAATTAATGGGTTTATGGAGAATTTGGATTTGCCAAATATTTCAGTGGAGTAGGCCATTTCACTTGAGCAACAATTCTCAATGGAGGAACTTTGGGTTGCTGTGTGGAGTTGTGCTTCTCATAAAGCTCCAGGCTCGGATGGTATCAATTTTTATTTTTACAAGAAATCTTGGGGGACAATTAAAGATGATATTTTCAGATTGGTGTGCAATTTTGTTCACACATATAAGCTTCCTTCTTTTATTAAATCTTCCTTCATCAGTTTGATTCCAAAAAAATGCCTGGCTATTAATGTTGATGATTATAGACCCATTTCTTTGATTCATGGTCTTTACAAGATAATTGTAAAGTTGCATGCTAATAGGTTAAAAGGGGTTTTGGATAATCTAATAAGTAATTCTCAGTTTGTTTTTGTAAGAGGACGACAAATTTTAGATGGCTACTTCGTGGCTAATGAAGTAGTTCACTCTACTTTGTCTTCTAAAAAGGTTATAAAATCTTCAAAATTGATTTTGAGAAAGGTTATGATTCTATTAAATGGAATTATTTGTTGTGGGTTTTGCATAAAATGGGGTTTGAAGAGAAGTGGATTGCTTGGATTAAAAAATGTTTAGTGGGTTCTAGAACTTTTTATTTTGGTGAATGGTTGTCCTACAAAAGAATTTCTGTATGCTAATGGTGTGAAGCAGGGTTGTCCTCTTTCTCTTTTTCTTTTTATTGGCTATGGAACCTTTTAACTACTTTGGTAAAGAAGATGGAGGATCTTGGGTTGCTTAAAGGGTTTTCTTTTCCCAATAATAGTCCTGTGGTTTCTCATTTGAACTTTGCTAATGATACTATCTTTTTCATGGACAGTAACCATTTTTATTTGTCTAATTTGGTGCGTATGTTGAGATGCTTTGAAATTATTTCTGGGCTACATGTTAATTTTTTTAAAAGTCAAGTGATTAGTGTTGATATTGAACATTCTCTAGTTTTACTCACTGCTGCCAATATTTTTAGCCTGTATTCAACTTTTCCCTTTACTTATCTTGGCTTTCCTCTTTGTGTCTCTCCGAGGCGAATTTCCACTTGGAATCCTATTATCCAAAAAATAAAAAAGAAATTGGCTAACTAGAAGGGTAGAGTTTTATCTCAAGTTGGGCGCTTGGCTCTTATAAAATCAACTCTTACATCCATGCCTCTTTATTATGTGTCCATTTTTTGCATTCCTAAGGGTGTTGTGCGCCAGCTTAATACTTTGATCAGTGATTTTTTTTTGTCTAGGGGTTATATGAATAAGAAATGTCATCGGGTGAAATGGAAGTCTGTGACTCGGTTAAAGACGGATGGTGGTTTGGGTATTTTAGATTTAGCAGTGCATAATAGAGCTCTTTTGTTAAAATGGTTGTGGCATTTACAGGATAAGGGTTCTGCTTTATGGGCTCAAATTCTTCATCATAAGTATTTTATGGATCGTATTGACAATATTTTTGTCTCTTCTGCTAAACATTATTCCACAGTCTAGCAAGATATTTCTAAAAATATTTTAGTAGATGATAATTTTATAAGTGTCTTGCTAAATTGCGTTTCCTTTGAAGTTGGTGATGGGACTTCAATTCTCTTTTGGCATGATCAGTGGGTTGGAAATGGTTGTTTGAAGGATTTATTTCCTTCTCTTTTTATGATTTCGTCACAGCCTTTGGGATTTGTTAGTGATTATGATGTCTGGCAGGATGGAGTTGGTGTTGGAGGTTGTGTTGGTGTCGAGATCTCACTAATGCTGAGCCTGATCAGTTGCTAATTCTACTCTTGTCTATTGGTAGAATTGCAATTTCATTAGTTCATGCTGATAGAGTTCTTTGGCAGGCTTCTTCGGATAGAAGTTTTTCTATTCACAGTTTGTATAATAAGGTGTTGCATAATATTGCTAGTCATGATCATATCATTATTCCTGATGTGTGGCTCAATCTTTCTCCAGCAAAAACTGAATTATTTATGTGGTTTGCCATGCTTGACAAATTGCCAACAAGAGATCATCTTTTCTTTACTGGCTTATGTTCTTTGGCCTTGAATAAATGTTTTTTCTGTGGTCATTTTGGTGAAACTTTTGATCATTTATTAATTTTGTGCAACAAGAGTTGGCGATTGTGGACTTTCTTTTGTAAATGGTGGGGTGTTGAGGTTGCAATGCCTTCTTCTTTGTTGCCATGGTTTCAACAGTGGAAAGGTTTGGTTCAAGGTTATGAGCAACGTCGGTTTTGGATTTGTCTTTTCTATACAATCTCATGGATGCTTTGGTCTCATCGTAATGAAATAATTTTTGAAAATATCTCTTTTTCATATCTTTTTTTGAAAAATTATTTTTGAAAATAATTTTTGAATTTTTATTTACAGAAGTTGGTGTTTTTCAGAGTTGCTTCATGGTATAGTGTTCAGTCTCTTTATGGTTCTGTCTCTGCTTCATATCTTCTTTAGACTTCTCATTACATTACAATGTTGTCTAATTCTCATCGAAAATGAATTTTTCTTTGGCGTTTTTGGCAATTCTGACGGGTCTTGGCTTCTTGTGCTGCTGCAAAATCACATTGGGTCCTGTTAGATTTTCTCGAAGTCTTGGGCTTTTGTTTTGCTTGGATTTTGGTGTTTGCTTTTTCTGTTATGGGTGTCCGATTGTAGTATACTCAGTTGCTTGTTTCTTGTTTTTGGTTCCCTTTGTGGTTTTGTATTTGGATCTTTTTGCTTAGTTTAGGGAGGGGTTTTTTCATTACTTGAGGTCTTCTCAAGTGGTTTTTCCCTCACATTGAATTAATAAAAATAATTTTCTTATAAAAAAAAAACGTTATTGATAAACCACATCATTTTTCTATTTTTTACCATTCGCCACCTTGTAAAACTGATTGTATTCAAGAATCTAGAATTAAATTTGTAACTTTTAGTTGCCGATGAGGTTAAGATCTAGTGGTTTCCAGAAGTATCATGAGTTGTAGAATTTGAATCTTACCATTGTTGTTTTGTAAAATAATTTCTACCTAATTTAAAAGAGGAAGACTACTCCTATTATGCAGTTCAGTGATACTTAGTTTACATGACCTCTTTAATAATAAAAAAAAATTTGTAACTTTTAGTTGAAGAATTACATATGTTTTTTAATTTTTTTTTTACAGCCATATCATTACTTCAATAAAACTTTTTTTAGTTTAGTATGATACATATATTAGACTTTAGTTGGTTTTTTATTGCTTTTTTTTTTTTATCATTAACTCTTATTTCTATTTTTAATACCAAGAAGTCTATATATAATTTACATTAAAGCTTTTTTATATCAAGTAATAATGAATTGTTTTCCATGAATAGTTCAAGTAGTAAAATGTATAGATATTCAAATATAAAAAATCAAATTTGAATCTCGTCATTCCTTATTCTCCTTTCTTATAGTGGAGCATTAATCACTTTAAAAAGAAAAAGTAATAATGAATTAGTATGAGACTAAACAACAAAATCTGTGATATCTTAGCTAGCTAGTCATTTAGAATATTTGCTGATATAAAAGTAAAACAGAATTAATGAAATAATTGATTGTATCATGCTAACAGCCATAACTGACTATGAGAATGAGGTAGGCATCATAGCGATTTTCAGCATTATTAATCATGGAATACTAGTATTTAGGTAAGCAACCAGACTTATAAAAATGAAGGAGAATCCATGATTAAGGATTTGATAATGACATTAAGTATTATATATACATATTAGTCATTGACTATAATACACAGAAATGGATACGTAAAATAGATACAAAGAAATGGTGTTTCATAAAAATATAAAAAATGTCAATATATATATATATATATATATAGAGAGAGAGAGAGAGAGAGAGAGATATTGATAGAGAGAGAAGAAAATAGGTAACGATATAAACAGTATAATGCTAATAGAGACAACTCACTAAAGTATCCCTCCTCCATTTCAATTGTCTCCCTTATCATTAGACAAAAGCAAAATTGTAATTTGAAAAAATTATCTTTTATGGCCGGCAGCCACGTTTATCGTGGTCTAAATGATTGTTTGTTTTAACTTTTGAATGCAGCTGTCAGCTATTCAGTTTCCAACGGTTACGAAAAATCGTAAAATTGTAATTAATCCTGATTGGTCAAAATGATTAATCCTGCAGATATATAATTGTAATTAACTATCATAAATTAACTTTAATAATTCAATTTTGAGCTCCTATTCCTTCATTCTCCGATTTTCATGTGCGAATAAAAATTCAGTTTAAAGTTTGTATTCCCTCATTCTCCGATTTTCATATGCTAATTAATTTATTGATATCAAAAATCACAATTTTGTAAGTTATTATAAATTTATTTCAATCTTCAAAATCTAGTAAGAAATATGTCAATTTAGGCGTTTACAAAAAAAAAAAAACATTTATTATATTTTGTAATTTTATTCCAATCTTTTAATTTTTGGTAAAATAACTAATTGGACAAAATTAAATAAAAATACTGACATAACATTCTTTACAAACTCAAATTTTTATTCTTTTTAAATTGCTAAACTTATAATGATTTATTGATATAAAAAAAAATCAAACGTTTCAAATTTTTAAGAAATTTGTCCAAACTCTAAAAAATGAGAGGTAGATATCATTGTAAATTTCAGTGTTAGTAATCTATGGAATACTAGTTATTTGAGAAACTCTTAAAAAAGAGGTCGATACCACTGTAAATTTCAGTATGATTAGTCTATTGAATACCAGTTATTTGAGGTTTTATGGATGGAAATAGATATTGCGGTCGCAATAGTCACGGACTACTAGACAATAAAAAAAATTATTTTTTTTATTTTACCCTCCTCTGAAATAGAGATTCCATTATACAAGAGAATACATAAGTAAATTTGTGATCCACAATAAAATTATTCACATTGTAGACTGTACTATAAAAATTTAATTAATCTATGGATAAAAATATCAAAAAAAAAATTTTATTTGTTATTTTTATGTATTTAAAAATGTTTAGTAAATTTAAAATAATAATCTTTTCATGGATTAAACCACTTTATCCATTACATTTATATTTAAGATATCTATTAAATTTAAAAAAAAATCTATTGTTTTTGAATTAAACTACTTTATCCATTATTCATATATATTTTCAAAATGCATATTTAACTTAAAATAGTGTTTTGTCAAGCTATTTCTTTTCTGGTAACTTAAAATTGAAACAATATTTATGGAGTTACCAATATTCATGATGTTTAAAGAAGTATAATTATCATTGTTAATTTTAAAATTTGTAAGATAAAAATAGATAAAATACAAACTAAAACTATTTTTATTAATTTCACAATTTTTAAAAATTAAATTAAAAATATTTTATTTCTATGCATCTGCATATTTTTATATATAGTATAGATAAATTTCTTTAAGTTGTTTGTCACTTTAACAAGAAAGTTATTTTTCATATACAAAAATTAAAAAAAAAAATTTGTTAGTTTTTATAGTCTAATTTATTTTAAAAAATAACAAGTTGATGTTGAAAAGACGAACACGAAAGTTGTAGAGTCAGATCAACCGAATGCATTATGCTAGATGGGACCTAATGAATTTTAATACATGAGTTCTTTTGGAGTTTTTCAAGCTTTATTGTTATAATATCTAAACTCAGTCATCGGACCGAGAAAGAAGGTAAAGGAGAGTGATATAGATGACTTGCACAAGCAATGAGATTACATCCTGTACTTCCTTTACTAGTTCCAAGAAACACTTGAGAAAATACAACCTTCATGGGATACTTCACAACCAAAGAGACACAAGTGTACGTAAATGCATGAGCTATAGGAAGAGACCCAGATGGCTGGGAGGATCCCTTGTCCTTCAAACCTTAGAGATTCCTCTGTTCCGATATTGACTACAAAGGGCAAAACTTTGACTTACTACCATTTGGATCTGGCAGACGGGTTTGTGTGGGTCTTCCATTGGCTCATCGCGTACTTCAATCTTGGGCTAGCCTCTTTGCTTCACTGTTTTGACTGGAAGCTTGATAGCAACTCTGCTCAACAAACCATAGGTTTGTACCATTGAAAGCAATACCAAAGAAAAAGGTCGTACAAGAAAGATAATCATCAGAGTCAACTTTGGCTGTTAAGTTGTTGGTTTTTTCCTTCCTCTAGTGTGTATGATAATGTGCTTTAACTTTATTGTTAAACCACATCCTTTTTCTATTTTTCACCATTCGTCACCTTGTAAAACTGATTGTATTCAAGGATCTAGAATTAAATTTGTAACTTTTAGTTGCCGGTGAGGTTAAGATCTAGTGATTTCCAAAAAGTAGAATTTGAATCTTATCATTGTTGTTTCGTAAAATAATTTCTACCTAATTTAAAAAAGGAAGACTATTCCTGTTATGCAGTTCAGTGATATTTAGTTCATATGACCTCTTTAATAATAAAAAAAATGTAACTAAAGAATTACATATTTTTTTTTTTACAACCATGTCATTACTTCAATAATTTTTTTTAGTTTAGTATGATGCATATATTCGACTTTAGTTGGTTTTTTATTGCTTTTGTTTTTTATCATTAACATCTTATTTCTATTTTTAATACCAAGAAGTATATATATAATTTACATTGAATCTTTTTTATATCAAGTAATAATGAATAGTTTCCCATGAATAGTTCAAGTAGTAAAAGCTGTAGATTTTCAAATATAAAAAATCAAATTTGAATCTTGTCATTCCTTATTCTCCTTTCTTATAGTGCAGCATTAATCACTTAAAAAAAAGTAATAATGAATTAGTATGAAACTAAACAGCAAAATCTGTGATATCTTAGCTAGCTAGTCATTTAGAATATTTGCTGATATAAAAGTAAAACAGAATTGTTATAGCGTGTACTCATAGACTTAGAGACTTCAAGCGTGTATCTATTTTGTTAGTCCATTCTTCGACTATTCCCTCCTCCTGTTCTTCTCTGGTATTGTTCTTTGTTCCCAGGTTTTTTTATCTGTCCTGTTTCGGATTTAGTTCGGGTGTAATTGGGTGAATCTGCTGATTCAGGTTAGTTCCAAAACAAGATGAGTTTTTCCTGGATCTCTCTTTTTATTAATATAATTCTGATTATCAAAAAAAAAAAAAGAATTAATGAAATAATTGATTGTATCATGCTAACAGCCAGAATTGACTATGAGAATGAGGTAGGCATCATAGCGATTTTCAGCATTATTAATCATGGAATACTAGTATTTAGGTAAGCAACCAGACTTGTAAAAATGAAGGAGAATCCATGATTAAGGATTTGATAATGACATTAAGTATTATATATACATATTAGTCATTGACTATAATACACAGAAATGGATACGTAAAATAGATACAAAGAAATAGTGTTTCATAAAAATATAAAAAATGTCAATATATATATATATATATAGAGAGAGAGAGAGAGAGAGAGAGATTTTGATACAGAGAGAAGAAAATAGGTAACGATATAAACAGTATAATGCTAATAGAGACAACTCACTAAAGTATCCCTCCTCCAATTCAATTGTCTCCCTTATCATTAGACAAAAGCAAAATTGTAATTTGAAAAAATTATCTTTTATGGCCGGCAGCCACGTTTATCGTGGTCTAAATGATTGTTTGTTTTAACTTTTGAATACAGCTGTCAGTTATTCAGTTTCCAACAGTTACGAAAAATCGTTTGGTTAATTTTTTTTTAAAAAAAAAGGAGTTAGTAGCTGTTAAATATTTAAATTGCACCAGTTTATACGAACTCTAGTTTGAAACTTTTCACCAACAGCTCCTATCAGCAATTATTGTTATTGTTTTATCAAATATTTAGTATCGATTAGCTATCAGCTACTAGTTACCAATTATCAACTATCAGCTATCAGCAACAACTATAACTATTAGCAACAATTTGATTAAACAGGCTCCAATGCTATTGCAGGGACCAGAGACAAAATGTTAGATGGGAAGCTCCTACTTTCAATCATTTTTTTTTTGTCAAGTTAAGAGACTAATAACATTAACTTTCAAAAGCAGAGTACAATATATCAATCTGGAGGATATCTTTGAGCTGTCCAGGGACATTGCTCCATATATCTCCTACATAAAACAGAAAGTCGTTTCTGGATAACCAGTCTGCGGCAGCATTGGCTTGCCTACTGATGAAGTTGATACTGAGAGTTTCTTTTCCAATCTCATGCCAATTCTTATGTATGTCTTCAATAATGGCCCTGATTTCCCATTGGGTATCATCTAGGTTAGAGTGAATGGCCTGGACCACTAGTTGAGCATCAAATTCAATAGTGGAATTATTCAAGTTTTTGGTTCTTATGATCCGAGTTGCTTCTCGTATAGCAAGTGCCTCTGCCACAAGGGGACTTAAGCATGTCAGTTTCTTCGCCAAAGCTAATTCAACTTTTCCCCTATAATCTCTACACAAGATAGCAATATGTGCCTCCTTTTTGGTATGGTCAAAAGTTGCATCGCAGTTGAGCTTTAGCTGCCCTTCACTAGGGAGATGCCACCTTCTGTTTTGGTAGTGAGGAGTTGGAATGGCCCGAGGATTGCAAGGTTGAGCTTGGGTCCATTCCAGCCATTGGGTTTGAGCTTTGGATATGGATTCAGCTGGGTTCCTGACTTTCCCTTCAAAAACTTGACTGTTGCATTGTTTTCATAACTGCCAACAGATGCTTGTAGCCATCTCCATTTTATAATTTCCTTGCTCTTGATTGGACATGATCAACACTTCTTTCCACCACGATCCAAATGACTGGAAACCTCTAGCTGAGGGTCTGTAATGAAAATTGGAGCCAAACCAAACTCGTATAGCAAAAGGACACAAGAATAACAAATGATCCAAGGTTTCCTCACTATTGTTACAAGTTGGGCAAGAAGCTTCAATCTCACAGCCCCTTCGGATCAGATTGCTTCTTGTAGCGATGGAATTGTTCATGCATCACCAAACAAAGAATTTGACCTTTTCTGGGACTTTCAAGTGCCAAACGGATCTCCAAACTTTTTTATTTGGGAGAGATGATGGGATTGGGTTTGTAGGAGTTTGTAGGCTGCTAGCTTGGCTCTTGAGGTAATTATAACCCGACTTCACCGTGTATTTACCTCTTCTTTCAAAATGCCACACAAGTTTGTCTTGGCCTCTCCCATCAGAGATCGGAATTTTTTCAATAGCCTCTATTTCAGCTTGACTAAAGAGCTGATTTAACAAGTATAGATTCCATTTGTGATGTTGTTGGTCGATAAGGTCACGAACTAAGTGGATACGTGTACCATGAGGGACTGGGGTTCTGATTCTAAAATCTTCTAAGCTTGGAATCCATCTGTCTTGCCAAATACCGATGCGATGACCATTCGAGACATTCCATCGGCACACTCCTTTCAACACCTCACGGCCTAGGAGGAGGCTACTCCAAATCCAAGATGGGCGATTTCCTTTTGTCGCCTCGAGAAGAGAAGCATGAGGGAAATACAAGCTTTTGAGAAGTTTGGAGCTTTGAGAATGAGGATTGGTAATTAATCTCCAGCATTGGTTAGCTAGGAGGGCTTTGTTAAACAACGACATCTCTCAAAACCCCAATCCACCCTCTAACTTGTTCTTTGTTAATTTTTCCCAAGAAATCCAGTGAATCGGTTTCTTTTCAACCTGTTGCGACCACCAGAACCTATTGATCAGTTGCTCGATGCGATTAGTAACCTTTTCTGGAATCTTGAAAACTGACATCAAATATGTCGGGGTGGCTTATAGAACAGCTTTAACTAAAACATCTTTCCCAGTTTGAGTAAGAAATTTTGATTTCCACCCTTGTATTCTTTGGATAACCCGATCCACAAGATAGCTACACATCTCAGTCTTGGTTTTTCCCCATTCAGCTGGGATGCCAAGATATTTAGCAATAGCAATGGACTCTTCCACCTGTAGAATTTCGGTAACATCACTTCTCAAACAGCTGGGAGTATTTGAGCTAAAAAATGTACCAGACTTCCTCAATTTAATTTTCTGGCCTGATGCTTGGCAGTAGTTTTGGAGCACTGTTTTCATGCTTATAGTTTCCTTGATGGTTTCTTTCCCAAACAAAATAATATCATCGGCAAATTGTACATGGGATATAACATCACACCTCTTGGTAATTTTGTATCCACATATCTCTTGTTCTTGTACTTTTCTAGTTAGCATTCTAGAAAGAACATCTGCCACCAGAATAAAAATGTAAAGGGAGAGGGGATCTCCCTGTCTTAGACCCCTCCGAGGCCGAAAGAAGTCTTGTTATTCTCTATTGATAACTACTGCATAGGAAACAATGGTGATACATTGCATGAGAAAGTTGACCCATCTGCTGTCAAATCCCATTTTGATCATGACCTTCTCTGCAAAATCCCAATTCACTCGATCATACGCCTTCTCCATGTCCAATTTTAAAGCCATGTGGTGATCTTTTTTATTGCTTTTCATTTTTATTCCATGGATGGTTTCGTGTGTGATGATGATGCTGTCCTAGATACTTCGGTTGGGGATAAAGGCAGTTTGTTGCGGAGTGACTAACTGATTTAACCATTTCCGGAGACGGTTGGCCATAGTCTTTGCTATAATCTTATAAGCAAAATTGCAACATAAAATTGGTCTGAAATCTGATATTTTCTCTGGAGCTTGGGTCTTCAGAACTAAAGCTATTAAAGTCTTATTGAGGTTAGGATTCAGTTGTCCTGAAGTGAAGAAATACCTCACAGTCTCGATCACTTCACTTTTGATAATGTTCCAGTTAAGTTGAAAAAAAGCACATGGAAACCCGTCCAGACCCGGAGCTTTAATGCGTCCCAGTTGATTCACTGCATTACAAACTTCTATTTCTGTTACCGGTGCCATAAGGGATTGGTTGATCAGATCAGACACTGAGCATGGTATGATGTCTAAAACTTCTTGGGAGATCACAATCAGTTCAGCAGAGTATAATCTTCTATAGAAAGCTAAGATTTCTTGCTTTATTCCTTCCTCCTTTGTAAGCCAGGCTCCATTCTTTCCCCTTAGATGGACAATTCTGTTTCTGTTTCTTCTCTGGATTGTTGACATATGGAAGAACTTAGTGTTCTTATCCCCCTCCCTTAGCCAATCCACTTTTGATCTTTAAGCCCAATATATTTCTTCCTCATTCCACAGGTCACTTAGATGTTTCTTCATCTGTGTAATTTCTTCTTTGGCAGAGGCGTTGAGGTCCCCTTCTAGTAATATGTTCATCTTAATCTTCGCCTTTTCTATTTTTTTCTTTAAGTTACCAAAATAATTTTTACTCCATTCCTGGAGGGAGCTAGAGCATTCCTTGAGTTTCTGGGTTAGTTCCATCTTAGATCTAAAATTTTTATCCTTTTCCCAAACTTTCCTTATGATCTCTTGACACCGAGCCTCCTTGTGCCATCTGATTTCATATTTGAAGCCTCGTTTGCTTCGGGGTCTGTGATACTTTAATTTGATGACCAGCGGATGGTAATCCGACGTGCAAAACCCTTTGTGGACTACATGAGCATTTTCGAATGTGTTTCTCCAGTTTGGTGACGCTAGTGCTCTGTCAAGACGAGCCATGATTTTCGCATCTCTTGACTGCCGCTTGTGCCAGGTAAACCTGTTCCCTTTGAAATCAAGTTCAGTTAGATTGCTCCTCTCCATAAAGTCTGTGAGTGGAACACCATGGGTCCAGTTGAAGGAAGCTCCCCCAAGTTTGTCTTTTGGGTCGCTATATATGTTGAAATCCCCTACTATAAGCCATGGATCTTGTCTATTTTGGGTTCAATTTGAGAGCTCTGTAAGACCTCGATGTCTATCATATTTCTTCGGGGCTCCATAGAATCCGGTGAAGAACCATTAATTTTCCTCTTGGACTTTTAGATCCATGAAATGCTTTTCTTTTGAGTAGATTTGAATAACCCAGTCATCCCTCTACCAAATTGCAAGACCTCCAACATTACTAATCGGGTCTACATACTCTCCTTTGTTGAACTGGTTAGATCTTCTAAGCTGCTCCATCCGCTGTTGATCGATCTTGGTCTCGATTAGGAACACCAAGTCTGGTTTGTATTTATTGATAAGATCTTTTAGACATCTGGTTGTGGTTTTGTTGCCAATGCCTTGGCAATTCCAAGATAGGATACTCATTTGGAAAGAAAAATTACTAGAGACTCTGCTAGTACTATCAGATTTACTGAAATAGATCTAACCTGAGAGAAGAAAAAATGATACGATCTCCGGAGAAATCACTAGAAGTCAAGCTCAGAAGAGCACAGTAAAACACTCACAAGGAGTTGTGTTGATAGGAAATTAAAGTATGTTTCCCTACTTTCAATCATTCAAGGATAAGCAAAAACAGGAAAAAAAACTAAAAATTTTAGGGTGACATTATATATTTATTTAAGATAAAATATATATATATATACATTATAAGAGTTCATATGCTATATATATCTGTAAATATTTTATTCATAAAAATATACAATTGGCCACTATATGGAAGTACCTACATACTTTAGGCAAAAAATGGCTTGGACCAAAAAAAAAATTAACTAATTAATGGGTAAAAAATTAAATAATTTTTTATATTTAAAATTTTTGAAATCTAAAAAAAAAGAAATTAAAAGTAAAATAATAATATTTTAAAATATATTTGATATAATTTGTTTAATTTAAAAAATTAATAAAAAAAAGTGAGACTTAAAAAATAATTTATTTTTTATTATTTTTTCTTCCATTAAATTCTCAAATTAATAACTCATATTTTATAGAGTTATCTTTTCCTACTTCTTTTTATTTCTTTATCCAAATTAGTTTATTTTCTTATTATCTTTACAAATTAATGAAGCTTGAGGTGTATTTCAAGTGGTACGAGTCTTTATTTTTAAAATGAGATATATTAGATGGTTTAATTCCTCTCCTCTTCACTAGGTATGTGAGACTCATTTATAGTGATGGCTCACACAAATATATTTGAATACTACTATTAGTCGTTCCCTCTCCATCTTCATGATACTAAGACCTACATAGAGTTAAAAAAAAATAAACGAAAGATTTTCAAAAGTAGAACACATATTAAGACTTTGTGAGAAAAAGTATGATTATATGCAAGAATTCTTGTACTTTAAAGAAGCTCAGAAACTTGAATTTGAATACTAATTACTAGTCATTCCCCTTTGTGTCTCTATGATATTGAGATTTATATCGAGTTAAAAAAAATCTAAATGAAAGAATTTCAAAGGTAGTATGAAAGGGTGATTCACACAACCCTAAAGATGGTTGCACCCCTATTTATATTAAAATAGATGATGTACAATTACAAAGATAACCATACACAGAAATACATTGTGTATGGTTATCTGGGCGTGGGGAAACAACGCCCAGATTGGAACGTAAAAAATGAAACCGAGAGGAAGATACACCTTTGGTAAAATATATCAGCTAATTGCCGATCACCATTAATATAAAGAACAGTGATATCACCCCAGATTACTCATTCTCTAATGAAATGCAAATCGACCTCCAAGTGTTTTGTTCTAGCATGGTTGATCGGATTCACTGCCAAGTATGTTGCTGAAATATTATCACAGTAGACTTCAACTGGTAACTTAGTGGTGATGAACAGGTCAACTAATACATAATGCAACCAACATAACTCGGTAACAACAGTATCTAGTGCCCGATATTCTGATTCGGCACTACTGCGAGAGACAGTTTGTTGTTTCTTCAAAGCCCAGGATATCAGATTACTGCCGAGGAAAAGAAAATAGCCGGTGGTGGAACGATGGGTCTGTGGACAACCTGCCCAATCTGCATCACTGTATGCGATAAGACTATCCAAAGATCCTCTATAAAGTGGAAGACCACAAGCAATAGTGCCTTTAATATAGCACAAGATGCGCTTTACAGACTACCAATGAGTGTCCAACAGGTTATGCATATGCTGACAGACTGAATTAACAGCATATGTAAGCTCAGGGCGGGTGAAAGTCAAATACTGTAGACCACCTACGATACTTCGGTAAAAAGTAAGATCATGAAACTTGACAGTAGACAATGAAGTAGTTTGCCAAGTACATATGGGAGTATCCATCGATTTGCAGTGTAACATATCAGCTTTAAGCAATAATTCATTGGCATACTTCTGTTGGCTGAGAAAGAGACCATCTTTATTTTTTACCACTTAGATCCCTAGAAAATAATTAAGTTGGCCAAGATCATTCATAGAAAACTCCTTCTTTAATTGTTTAAGCAGTCGATTGAGTAAAGAAGTAGATGATGTAGTAAGGATAATATCATCTACATAAAGTAATAAAATAGCCATACCATCAGCTGCTTTGTAAATGAACATGGAGTAGTCAGACTTGGAACCATGAAAGCCAAGAGATTGCAAATAAGCAGTGAACCACTAGAACCAAGCTCGTGGAGATTGACGCAAACCATAGAGAGCACGATTGAGTTTGCACACATAATACAGATGATAAAAGTCCATAAATCCTTGTGGTTATACCATAAAAATATCTTGATCAATTTTGCCATACAAGAAGGCATTTTTAACGTCAGGTTGATGTATAGGTCAGCCATAGGAGAGGGCAATAGAAAGAACTAGGCGAATTGTAGCCGGTTTGACAACGGGACTGAATGTTTCATTAAAATCAACCTCTAGTTGTTGTGTGAATCCCTTCGCCACTAGTCTCGCCTTATAGCGTTCTATGGTGCCATCAGCTTTCTATTTGAGTTTGAAAACCCATTTATTGCCGATAATGTTACTGGAGGTAGGGGTGGAGGTAGTAAAGTCTAGGTATTGTTAGACAAAAGAGCATTGTATTCTGAAAACATAGCATCTCGCCATGCTTGATGCTTAGAAGCTTCTTTGAAGTTTTAAGGTTCGGAAGGAGGCACATGAGTAAGAAGAGAATATGGTTGTTTGGGTTTGTGGACACCAGTTTTACTGTAGGTAAGCATGGAATGAACGTTGGTAGAATGAGATGGTGGTTGCAGTGATAAGGAGGGAAGGGTAGAAAGGATAGGCTGAGAGGGTTGAGTTATTGGTGTGGGTGAAGATTGAAAAATAACTGAAGATGGTTGGGTAGGATTGGATTGTGATTCGGGTAGAGGGGAAGTTGTTGGAGGAGATGTATGTTGTTGAGAAGAAAGGATAGCAGATGGTTGGGGAGTTACAAGAAAATATGGATTGGAAGTAGACGGGTTTGAATGGATAGAGATTGAGTTGTGCAATGAGGGTTATGGTGGAGAAAAAGAAGGAGTGGATGGAGATAAGATGTGAGCTGGATTGATAAAATCTCCAAAACTAGCAGTAGTGGAATTTGATAAGAAAGCTTTAACATTAGTTTTGAAGTAAGGAAATATAGTTTCCACAAACGTGACATGTCTTGAAATAAAGATTTTCAAAGTAGACAAATCAAGACATCTATAGCCTTTATAATTAGAAGCATAGCCCAAAAAAAATACATGCCTTGGCGCGAGGCTCTAACTTGTGTGGCACAGGATTTGTAAACTGAACATAGCATAAGCACCCAAACACTTTGAAGAAAGAAACATCT
>CATIWK010242695.1:0-17490 GCA_949634005.1 Mallotus japonicus
TATTAAATTTAATTTAATTAGACTTATAAAATTATATTACCTAATATTTAACAAACATTTTATTTAAAATCTTAATTATTTCTAATAATAAATTTTAATATATTTTTAAAAATAACATATAAAATTATTAAAACTAAAAAATTAATCTATTTAGTTTTTAGTATCTATTTGTATTAATTTATCTCCATTACAAAAATACCACTTTTATTTGAGCAATTACACTTCATATTTTTCAACATTTTTAATGTTAATATTTTTTTACTGTAAAAACATTTTATCCAACATTTTTTTAAAAAGTATTTTTAGTTAATAGTTAGATAATGAATAAAACTTAATAGAATACTTGAATATCAAAAAATTTCTGTTTTGTTTATATAACAAAAAAATCTATGAACTAACTTCTAGAATAATTTATGGTTATAATTAATTAATTTTATATATATATATATATATATATATATATATATATATATATATATATATATATGTTTAGTTAATTTAAAATTAGTTATATTCTTATTGAATTTTAGTAATATAAGCACCATTTTATTTATATTGCTATTCAATGTTAAAAATTTAAAAGTAATTCTATATAATTTTAATAATTTTTCTAGTTAAACAAATATATATCTTTTTTTTTCAGTATTTTTTTTATGTTAATATACTTTTTTTGCTTGAAAATAATTCTATTCAATTATACAATGCTTTTTTAGCATTATCTAAACTTTATAGAGTTTTGCGACCCATTGCTCTCTATAATGTGGTATATCGGATTCTTGCCAAAACTTTAGCTAATTGGTTACGCAATATTATGCCTCATTTGATTTCAGAATGTCAAAGTGCATTTGTTGCTGGGTGATCTATCATTGACAATGTCTTAATAGCATTTGAAGTCAATCATTACATGCGCAGGAAAACTTAAGGCAAAGTGGGATATGCTGGTTTAAAGCTTGATATTTCTAAAGCTTATGACAGTATTTCATGGAGTTTTTTGCGTAATGCTATGCTACTTATGGGTTTTCATGAAACTTGGGTTGATCGGATTATGCACTGTGTTACCAAGATCCGGTATGATATTTTACTGAATGGGTTGGATATTGGTCTTGTTTCTCCCCAACGCAGCCTTCGACAGGGTGATCCACTATCGCCTTTCTTGTTTATACTCTGTGCGCAATGTCTTAGTTACACTCTACAGGATGCTGAAAATTCTAGATTAATACATGGCTGTCGGATATCCCGTAATGCACCCTCCATTAATCATCTTTTGTTTGCTGACGATTCCTCTATTTTTTTCCAAGCTACTCCACAAGAAAGTCAAAATGTTAAACTCTTGCTGGAGCAGTATGAAAGGTGTTCGGGTCAGGCCATTAATTATGCCAAATCCTCTGTCTCCTATAGTGCTAATGTTGCTTCTTGTTTACGTGATGAGATTAATGATGTCTTTACTATATAGGAGGTAACCAATCATGGCAAGTACTTAGGTTTGCCCTCACTTGTTGGGAGAAATAAAAATGAAATCTTGGGCTTCATCAAAGACCGTGTGTGGCAGAAAATACAACATTGGAGATGCAAGAATTTATCTCGTGCCGACAAAGAAATCTTGTTTAAGACTGATGCACAAGCTATGCCTAATTATGTTATGAATGTGTTATTGCTTCCAGTTACTCTTTGTGCAGAATTGGAGCGTATGATGAATAGTTATTGGTGGGGTCACGAGCATCGGTCCCGAAAAGGAATTAGATGGTGTCGTTGGGAGTATCTTTGTCGACCAAAACATTTTGGAGGATTGGGTTTTAAACATCTGAGGGATTTTAATTTGGCCATGTTGTCGAAGTAATCTTGGAAATTAGTTACAGAGCCGAATTCCCTGGTGTCTCGGTTATTCAAAGCAAAGTATTTTCCACATTCCACTTTTTTCCAAGCCAAACTAGGTAATAATCCTAGTTTTGTTTGGCGTAGTTTATTTGCTACTCAGATGATTCTTTTGAAAGGCGCTCGTAGGAGAGTTGGTAATGGCCTGGATATCTCAGTTTGGCAAGACCCATGGTTACCTGATCCAGAAAATGGTTTTGTAACATCAACTTTTCATGGGGATAATCCACAACCTACAGTCCCTAACTTATTGACTATGGAGGGTTGTTGATGGGATGCAGACCTTGTTAATGACTTGTTTAATCAACGTGACAGCAATTTGATTTTTACTATACCTCTTAGTCATCGCAGAGTTGTTGATTCGTGGTATTATTTATTCTCCACAACTGGTCTGTTTTCAGTTAGAGGATGTTATCGTAGATTGCAATGTGCCCACTCTTCTCATCTATCTTCGGTATGGAATGCTTTGTGGAAATTACAAGTGCCCTCTAAAGTTCGCATGTTTCTTTGGCATGCTTTATCTAATTACTTACCGATAACTATTGCTCTTAATTCCCATCGGGTGCCGGTAGGTGTGCAGTGTGGTCTTTGTGGTAACCAAACTGAAACAAGTTCTCACTTGTTTTATAATTGCTCTTTTTCCACAGAAGTTTGGCTGTGCTCTTCCTTACCAGTGTTTTGTCACCAACATACTTCATTTCAGTCATGGGTTCAATGTCTTTTTTTGACTCTTCAATCTGAATAGAGAGCACATTTCGCTGTCATTTGCTGGAATTTGTGGAATTGTCGTAATAGTCATGTGTGGCGAAATCGTAGATGGACTGTACCAAGCCTTCTTAACCGATCTGGGCAGTATTTATATCAGTGGAAATGCGTTGTTTCAATTCAGAGTACCCTCCCTGGTCAGTCATTGATTTATGAAGGAGATGTTCTTTGGACTAGGCCTTTGTCTGGTTGGTTAAAGGTTAATCTTGATGCTGTTATCTCTAGCCTCCATACTCGGGTTGGATTGGGTGCTGTAATTCGCTCTTCTTCAGGTGACTTTGTTGCTGCTTTGCAAAATCCACCTATGGCTCTTACTCTTCTATGGATGCTAAGTTGGCTTAAGTCATCTGGTTATGATAGATTTGTATTGGAAATGGATGCTCTTCAAGTTGTTCAAGCTCTACGAAAAACATCTGATGCCACTTCATTTAACTTAATTATTCAGGATTGTTATGCTTTAATTCTTACTTTTTCTTATATTCATATTCATTTCATTAGGAGGTTAGCGAATGTAGTTGCTCATGAAATGGCTACAGTTGCTCTTTTTTTATCTGACTCTCAGGTTTGGGGTTCTGTCCCAACCTTCTTATTATCTGTTGTAGCTCGAGAGAGCCTTCATTCTGCTTAATGAAATTTCATCTTTTAGTTTCAAAACAAAAAAATTTATAGAGTTTTATTAATTTTTTTATTTAAACAACTATATATCATTTTTTCAATATTTTTTGTTGTTACGATTTTTTTCTTTCAAAATAATTATATTCAATTATACAACACTTTTTTTCAACATTTTTATTTATATAATTATCTAATTTTATAAAATTTATAGAGTTATAATATAATAATTTATTGCATTCTTATACAAAAAATTTTCAACATTTTTGTGTTAATAATTTTGTAATTAATTATTTTATAAATAATTTTAATTTTAACTTTATTTATTTACTTATGAAATTTAATTTAATAAGACTAAAAAAATTATATTATTTATTTTCATTCGTATTAGATAAAATAGAAGCAAATCTAATTAAAATTAAAAAAGATATTTTCAACAAAATTTAATCTAAATATTTGTTTCATTTAATTTTTGTAAGAGATAAATAAAAGTTAACCTTAGGAAACATACATCCAAATAAATTAGAATTTGATTTCAATTAATTTAACTTCTATTAGAGATAAAATCAAAGGTAATCTAATTAGAATAGGAAATATATTTTGAATTAAATTAAAATTATATTTTAATTAATTCAATTTATTTTTATTAGTAAATGATTAAATTATTCAAATTTTATATAACAATAAGGGGAGAATGATTAGTAATTTTTCTTGTTCCCCCCTCATACATTTATATATATATATATATATATATATATATATGGTTAATAGTGATAAAAAGTTAAAATTTTAAAAATAGTAGAGATCCCAATGTATATTAAACTAAACTTTGTGGATGTTTTGGTAATATATCCAAAAATGAAAAAGAAAGGGGCGCTCCGTACAGAATTTGTTTATTCTGTTGATTTGTTAGTGCAAAACAATAGAATCGGACGCGCACCATCGATGTGTTTTATGTTGAACTCTTTCCCTTTCCATGATCAATGGAACTCACGTAGTAGCCGGAGGAGTGTAGAGCAGAGAATAATTGCTCAGCACAGGGACCAATGAGTGAGCATGACACTGCTGTATCACGGATATTGATACAGGTACAAGAGGTCAATTTCCAAGGTCAACTATTCTTGTTCTTTCGTCTAATTTACGTTGAAACCCAGAAAGCCATTTTGGCTTTAAAGCTTTCGGATTGATTTTTTTAGAGCAAAAAAGTCATCTTTCAGCAATTTCTGTATCTGTATCTTCGTCAGTAGGTAAATCAATGAGTGCAACAGTTTTGATTTTTATTTGATTTATGGAAATTAGGAGTTGTTTTCTTGATTGAATGATCTTGTGAAACTGGCCACTGCTCAATTTGAGACTTTTTGTTATTGATTCTGTTAATTTGTTTTACTGGGTATCTGATTCTTTTATTTATTTGGTTACTGCTGCTGCTGATTTAATTTGATTATGATCATTTGGTGTTTTGAATTGATGATTACTTTTGATATTGGTTGGATATATAAACCTTATGGGGCTTCTGTGATTTCTTTGAACTTTGTGTTATGATTGAATAGTGCAGAGTTCGAATTCTTGGGGCAGGTAGTTCGATCACTGAGCTACTGGCTAGTGGCAAAATTCTCAACTTAGAAATTTTTTGTAGGCATCATAAGTCATAGGTCAATTTTTTGTAGGCTTGCGATGTGATTCCTTTTGCCTCTTACCTTTTTTGCTTATTACAGTTGAGCAGTATTTGACAACCTTGTATTATTATTGTTATTATTTTCAATTCGTCTCATTTTTTTAGTCATTAAGAAAGATAAGGACTTTTTATCTAGCAGACAATTCACTTCATTTGTCACTGTTGAGTCTCTTAACAATCAAAATGCTAGATGATTATAGCTCTTGCCTTTTATAACAACTGATGTTAAAATTTATCAGGAATCTGCTTTTGGAGACCCTTGGGTGCTTGAATTAGAA
Source organism: Mallotus japonicus (assembly GCA_949634005.1). Classification (NCBI taxonomy): domain Eukaryota; kingdom Viridiplantae; phylum Streptophyta; class Magnoliopsida; order Malpighiales; family Euphorbiaceae; genus Mallotus; species Mallotus japonicus. Next base: position 5,203 of record CATIWK010242695.1, read on the forward strand.
TTCGTGTAGGTAGATTCTCAGTGTCTAACTCTTGCAATTCATTTGTAAGAGATACGATTACATTATCATCTTCTTAAAAAGAAATCAACAAAAACGTGTTTATTCGATGGTTTTAGGATTTTTTACAGAACAAACTTTTTCACATTGGAATATGCTTAAATTTGAAGTTGTCCAATGTTTTTGACACATTGAGTTTTTATTGACACATCTTTGTTTGAATTTTCTCAAATATTTTTCCTGCATGTAATTGGTTACTCTTTTTTCTTTGTGCTTTTTTAGCCATTTCATTATTGATATCAAGTGGTTTCCGAACAGATTGTAGCATAAATTATGCTTGATTCCCTCAAGCCCTGCGTGTTTCCATGGAAGAATATTCTTAAATGCTAGCTAAAGAGCATTTCCACCACAGATTTGCACTTCACATGCTTTATCCTAGGCAAGGTTATGCGGGCATTGTATGGACGAGACTTTTCAAAATATAATATGAAACTTCCACCTCAATCACCATAGATATATCTGCAACTTACCAATGTTTAAAAGGAATCTTACACAGCTTAAGTTTGTTGAACCAAATAATTTAATGTAAAAGACAAGTAACAGAAGTTGATACCTTTTTCTTTGTAAACGAAAATAATTATTTTTCCTCTTGGAATGAAGCCAATTGAGATTGCAACTTAATCTAGGGATAGGCTACCTTATTCTACGGTTGTTTGTTTTAATGTGATAGTTCAAGTACTGAGAAACCAAGGTCTAGGGAATTTTTTACTTTGTTCCACAGTTGGTCTGAAGCTATACATAAAAGTTTGGCATTTGGTTGATATGTTTGGAAAGCATGATATATAAACACACACTCTTTTCCTCCAAGTGTGTGGTAAGGTAATACATGAGAGGACAGTTTGCAGAACTAGCATACTAGTGTTTTTTTATTTATATATATATATTTTTTTTTGGGAAAAAACTAGCATACTAGGTTAAGCATTAATATTGAGGACTATTTGAAAGTTGAAGATTAGAATGTTAAGCAGGCAGTGAGGTTTTGCAGATGGGATCTGATTTGTGATAAAAGAAGAAATAGATGGGCAAAAACAAACTCTTGGGCTGTTTGCAGTGCTGGCTCTGGCATGATCAACAGTGCTGAAAACTGTGTTTTCGGAGAACATGGGTTTGTTTTAATAGCAATTAGTAGGGAAGAAATTATAGGTATGAATATAAGATTTTGTCTTATAAAATCAGAATAAAATGCCGAAAATTTCAAAATTCAAGGGAAGGCAGATTATAGAGGATTCCTGTCTAATTTCCTGGACATCAAAATTGTGTCCCATGTTGACCAGTAGAGAAAACTTGGGATGTTTCTGCTATTGTATCAGGAAAAAAAAATAAAGGAAAAAGAAATGAGCCTGCATGTGCACATATATATCTTTTAAACTTGATATAATCTTAAAACTATGATTTATATAATGCAATCCAGTCCACTGTAACATCTTAGGGACTTGGAATTCTAGTAAAAACTAGGTTCTGCAAAATTAATTTGGATTAAAAATATACGGATAGACTCTGTTTAAGAATCAGTTACAACTATAGCACTGAACTAGATACTCTTGACATGTTAATTGAGGAATACCTATTTCAAGGGATTTAACATAATCCTAAACTAACTAGAAGGTAAAATAAGACTCTGTGCTAAATGAATATGTTCAAGGAGTGTTGGCTTTGCACTTTTATTTCTCAACTCCTCCCGACTATAAGCTGCATCCTTTCAATACCTTTTTAATAGAAAAATTTTTCCTTTCCAAGAAGAAAAATTTCTATAAATTGATCCTGATGTTGCTGATCTAAATGCAGTGTTCAGTGAGGAGCAAGGTGTAATGGCTAAATTAGTGGCAAACAAGAACATGGCTTTGCTAAAATCTGTAGAAGAGAGAGCCCTATCCAAGAAGGTGGAAGATGAGCAGAAGAAGCAGTATGTTCCTTATTTTCATAAAGATTGCATCTCAAATATCCTTATTCGGCTACCTCTTGAGTCACTTCAAAGTGCGAGGTTTGTTTGTAAGCCATGGTACAGTATAGTTAACAGCCAAATTTTCATCGATGCCCATCTTTGTCGCTCTGAATCTGTGTTGATATTTCTGAAAAGAGTTCAAGATGACAGATACCCTCATTTTGAAACATCAAGACCTTCAGAGAAGCCCACTTACTTCTCAGTTGAAGCAAGTCTTCGTCAATCAAACAGTGTCTCCATTTTTGGGGAACCATCCATAAATAGAGCTTCAAAATTTTGTATCCAGTTCGTGGAATTTAAAGGAGGAAAGACAAAGATAGGTGAGTATAATGTGAGCTGCCTGGGCAATATTAGAGGCTCATGCAATGGCTTAATTTTGCTTGACAATAAGCTGAAGCAAGGAGGACTAGTAGTCATGAATCCTGTGACTAGAAAGCTTATCGCACTTCCACTAGGTACTATATATCCTCCTCAGGATGAATCTTATGGCTTTGTCTTAAGTGATGTTACTGGAGATTATAAAGTGGTGCACTTGTTTCGAGATGAGTTAGGATATGTCAGTTGTGAGACACTGAACATCGGTGCAAGATTCTGGAAGGAAGTGAATGGACCTTCTTTTGGACTTTTTGCTTGGTTTGGATACAAACCTGTTTCGGCAATTGGAGCATTGCACTGGGTGCCGCAAGTTGATCATAATGATTACATAGTGTCGATGGAAGTGGATAGTGAAAAGTTTTGTACTGTACAACTCCCCAAGAGTTGCAGAACCTATGACAGGATCATTGAGATGGGTGGTTTCTTATGTTTGGTGACTCATGAAGGACTGAACATAGATATCTGGAACTTGAAGAGTTTATCTGGGGATGTCTGGACAAAGCAATATAGCATCAGTCGAGGTAGTGTTATTGACATGGTTCCAATTTTCAGTTTGAGAATAAGTGGAGAGTTGATATTCAAGAGGGATGAAGATAGATCATTTTATGCTTATGACTTCTGCCTCCAAGAGATGAGAAAGGTTGAGATGGATGAGAAGTGTTTACCATTTCATGTTACATGCCTACCCCATGTAAACAGCCTAATCTCATGGATGAAAATTCAGGATGCTTCTGATTGATAGTTTCTTCTTTCTTCTGTTGGCTATGGAAATTCAGGCAGTGTTGTTATGCTTATATTTTTGTGTGCAAATTAGTAACTATACCTATGAGCCTATACTTTTTTTTTGTGCATTGACTGCATGTCTTGTAAGTGAGTGAGCACTCTTTTATTGTACATAAATAATATTCTCTTTTCAGTTTTTTTTTTTTTTTTTTTTTTTTTTAAAGATGTTGATTAATTTTTGCACACTACTTATTTAATGGCAATATGTGATGAGTCTAATGTTTGAAGTATTGTAAATGAAATTTGGTTTTACTGTCTTCAACATTATGTTACAACTAGTTGTTTTCTTGCACCTTATATGAGTTAATTTTTTCACTGAACATTTTTTTTTTCAAAACATTTCTTATATATTCTTATTATTTTATAAATAAAAATTTAAAAATAGCAAAAAATTTAACAATTTATAAGCATAACATATAAATAATATTAATTACATATCCGAATTTACTTACTGTAACCATCCTTAATAAATTTTTAAAAAATGATAAATTATTTTTGTCAAAATAAAAATTTTAACGTTTGTTGGTTCAAATGAAGGAGTATAAAATTTCTTAAATATGGTCTCAGATTTGAATGTTCTATATGCAAAAGAGAAAAATGTTGAGAAAGTTTTTTCACCGATTTGAACTCTTAGTTAATAGGAGCTCTTGTGAGTACAGCACATCATGTGTAAAAGTAAAAATAATAATAAAAACAAAAATATAAATAAATAAATAAATAATTTATTTTTAAAATATATTCCATTTCAAGTTTTCAATTGCATAAGATCAAACGGCTTGCATAAAAAAAAAAAAAAGATCAAACGGCATGTCTTATAAATCAAATTATAATTAATTAATTTATAAAAATAATTTTTAAGTAAAACTACAAATAAAAAAAAGTAAAAAAAATCATAATTCACTATTTTTTTTATATTACATTTCTTCTAGCATTCATCTTATCATGTTGTTTGTGTGTTGCTCTCTCAGATTTCGCCAACTGAATTTTCTGTTTGGCGACTGATAAAATAAATCTCCGGTAACTAACTTTTTTCAGACCAACCATACGACACAGCTCTTTCTATTCAAATTTGTTTCCATTTGGCTATCTGCTTCCTTACTTCTTCTGATCTTTGATCTAATAATGTGGTGACTGATTGCAGTTAACTTGACGACAACCGACCTCAATCCTCTGTAAAACGAGCGAGAGACAAGCAAAATGGTGTCCTTTGAAATGAACGACCGGAAAAGTAAACGCTGCTTCAAATATTTTACATTTGCTTGTTTGATTGATGCAATGTGAATAGAGTTAAGCGCTGTATTGTGATGAAATTAATGTTTGTCTTTGATTGCGAAATGCAACAGAGATTGGATTAGGCTTGACAGGATTTGGAGTATTTTTCTCATTTCTGGGAATTGTGTTCTTCTTTGATAAGGGATTGCTTGCTATGGGAAATGTAAGTCTGGGTTTTAATTCTTGAAATCTAATTGTAATTTTGCCTTATTTGTTTTTGTAAAAAAAAATAATGGTTGCTGCTAAAAATAATACTGACTTGTTTCTGTTTGGTATCCAATTAGATCCTCTTCCTCTCAGGGTTGAGTCTCACCATTGGACTGAAATCCACCATGCAATTTTTCATGAAACGCCAAAATTTCAAGGTATATATTTATTACATTTTCAATTTTACAATGCTGCTTATTTTACACTTTTTATTTATTTATTTTACGTTTGCAGGGAACCATTTCATTTGGTGCTGGATTCTTCTTTGTTGTCATTGGATGGCCGATTATAGGCATGATGTTGGAAGCATATGGCTTCGTGATACTTTTCAGGTATTCTGAGATTTGGTGGTGTTGTTGTTCCACAGTTTTAGATAGTTGAGTATGCTGATAGAGATTTTGTTGCAGCGGCTTCTGGCCAACCTTGGCTGTCTTTCTGCAGAAGATACCTATTCTTGGCTGGGTATTCCAACAACCATTTGTCAGATCAGTACGTTTTTCTTATAACTCAAATATCCATTTCCTTATTGCAAGCCTTCTCATTGATGTTAGTTAGATTTGTGTGCATTGAAGCCTTTTCTCTTGTTGCTTTGTGCTTGCACTGTGATTAAATTATGAGATCTACTGTAAACATTTTGGATATACATCACAGATATATAGGACTCAGGAGTTGCTAATAGTTGTTATGTATTGCTTGTAATCATAAGCGAGCTGACTTGTTAGAACACCTTGTATATATTGTAAACGCGCTTGTTATAAATAATCAAAAAGCCCCAAACGCCATATATTGTTCATTGCAATGTTATTTCAAAAAACAAACAGAAAATTAAAGATAACCTACACATTTCTGAACTGGTGTGGTTTATTTATGTGCAAAGCAGTCGCAAAAATACTAATATGTACAAGAATTAATTCTATTTCAATCCTAGAAAATTGAGAACGCTGCAGAAAGGGCCTAGCAAATTAATATGTTGGTAGATACTCCTAGTTATCTCCCTGCATAGTGGTAACCTGGTGGGTTTGGAAAATTTGTTGGAGCTTCTTCAATAGGTTATGTTAGACAAAGGTAAGAGGTGAAAGGCAGTACAAGTTCATGTGGATAGCTTCTTCAAAAAGAAAGATGTTAAAGATGTTTGACTTAGAAGCATGTTAAAGATGTTTAGTGCTTATATGATGACTATGTTCCCTTGATGAAGGATAATCCCTGCTAAGTTTGCATGGAGAGCTGTGTTACATATCTGTGATGGCTTTAAGGAGGTCTCTAAGAAGAGCCAGCTTTATTACAGTAGTTGTTAATTGGGAAATTTTGAAATTGTTAATTATTGATTAATTTAATTTATCTATTCATTCATTCTTTTCCTAAATTAGAGCTCAATAAGTTTTTGGAAATTTATCGACAGTAAGTCGTCACAAACTATAGGCAAATGTACATCATAATTATGTCTGCTGGGATATAAGAAGCAGACAAGGAAAATTCTAGAGAGAGGAGTGCACAAGATATGGTGATTGATGGGCTATAATTGAGGGCACATCTTGAGGAAGGAACACTTTGAGGCCATTTATGTTGATTAGTGAAATAGAAAACCAGTGAAGAATAGAGCACATGTATCTGCCAGCTGGTCAGCAGAAAGACTCAGCTACTTTTACCATCTGGTCAGAAGCAAGACTGAGCTACTCTTATTCCTAAGGAATATCTGGAATACCTTGCTTTCTTTTTTTCTTGACCGAAATATGTCTGAGTTCAAGCAGAAATCTGCTGAAGTATAAAAGAGATCTAAAACCTTCTAGAGTTTGTATGCCAAATAGTGAAAGGGGGAGATAATCTCTTGTTTTCCTTAATTTTATTTGTTCTAGTTTTGCTATGTCAGATGGATATTGGCAATCATTTGGCATACTGTTTGAGCTGCTAGAACTTTGTAATGTTGATGGCACCTAGGGAAACAAGGATGGCATGGATCATGGATGGTATTAAGCTAGAAGTTGAGGATGCCTGTTTGAAAGAGTAGACTAGGCTTTAACTTTCAGTGAAAATTTCACAAAGCATTAAAAATTTCACAAAGCATTAGAGTTGAAGATAAATTATATGTATGAGGCAAAAAATTCATGCTGCATCCCATGTAGAACTGTGGGAAAGGGTAGCTGATTTTTACTCAGTTTCAAGAGAGGATGGGCTTGTCCTACCTTTCTGATTAGGTTTACTGCCAGCTAATCCATATTGACTCTGAAAATGCAAGAAGTGCCTTTAGCACAATGAAATATTTATCCCATATTTCCCAAGGGATGGAAGGAATTGATTATATCATCCTGTGGTTAGCAACTAAATTGCACCTTCTAAGTGGGTTGCCTATGCAACCTTGTGGATCTGGACTGTTTTGAAACCTTCAGATTTCTTGGGTTTTCTGAGCTGTGAATTTGAGTTTCACAAGTTATAGAGTAAATATTATTGACGAATGTGAAATGGTTATTTTTAAGTTGTGCTAACCACATGAAATCAGGTGACCCCGCTGTGTGGATCCAGCTACTTCTAAAATGCAATTTGGTCTATTTGCTCTAGTTAAATGTTGCCCAATGCAGACTTTGCTGACCTGATATATTTTGGTCGTTTCCATTATATTTGTTGGCTTTGCCATTAGGAATTTTGTTTTGGCCGTTAAATTGCACTGAACCAACCAACTGCCCTTCAACTTCAAAGAATCAGGAGGGTTAGTCCACGTGGTAGTTGGCTTTGCTCCTAAATTTTAAATTGTGCTTCATTCCCATGGCAAATACGTGGAGGTGCAATCATCGAATGCACAGGCCAAGTGTGTAGGTGTGCCCTTGGACTTGCTTAGGGAGGTAGATTATTAAGGTCCGTACAGAGTTGTCACGGACACATGGTAGGACTTTACGTACTATGGCTCTTAACAGATGAAGTATTCTTGTTTGGTTCTGGATGGAATATGGATGGGTGACTTGATGCATAAGGAATGCTAATAATTTTTCTGATAAGAACAGGGGCAGTTGTTTGTTATCATGTTTAATGTTGAGTAATTTTAATTTGGTGAAAACATATATGGTCAGGTGGAAGTAGATTGATATTAAGACAGTATTTGCTTGTGCATCCTGTATTGAATTTATTTTCTTGGCTTTCTGGGGCATAAAATGTGACCTGAGAGTGCATGTTGTATGGTTAAAAAAATTGGTTTTTTGATCTTTTATGACATGCATGGTGAATAATGATGCACTGCCAGTCTTATTATTAGAGGAAAAGAAAAGCGTCATTTTTATGATTACTTAGTGGGAAATGGTGAAACAACATGTTGAGCTGAAAACATCTTTGGTGAGTGCTTTCGCGGTTATTCATCTTTCATAAATCTAGGAATTTCACCTCTGATATGAATAAAGCAAATGTTTCTAATACCATAGTTATACTGTCAGGGTGAAATTATAGTCTGTAGAACATCTTATCATGATTTTCATCTATTCCAACTTTCATATCATCTAAATGTCAAATCATGTTGAATCACTTAATTCTTGCAAAAGATGATGTTACTGATGTTAGCATCTATAATTGACTTTTATCGTTTCTGTCAATAATTTTTTCCTCATCATGTGCAGTTCCTTGATCGGAATCGGGGAAAACGAGTGCCAGTGTAACTCTCTGGGATCTTTGCAATTGAAACAACCTACCTTTTGCACGCACTACTGTATACTGACGTATCAAGACTCAAAATCTTTCGTTTCTGTTTCTTCATTTTAATGTTGACATGGAATCATACGACATGGTACTTAATTGATGAGAGGCCATCTTTTAACAAAGAGAAGCACAGAAAAATGATACAACACTGTAAGTGGTTATTTTTTGTATCCTGGTGGAAGAGAAAGCAATTGATTTGGACATGGTTTTTCTAACTCTATGGTTTTAGCTTTGTTCACTGCCACACTGAATCATATTTCTATTATGCATCAGTCTCTGTTTTTGTACAGATGAGAGAGATCAATATAATTTTCCTTTTGTGCCAACTGTACATCCATTACATTCGAGCATTTAACATCCATTAATATTATTTCTTATAATATAAAAAAAGGAAAGTTGAATGCAAGTTTTACCACAAAATTAAAAGTAAAATTACAAATTAATATGAAAGAGCTTTGCTTTCTTAAGACTCTCTAACATACCAGCAACTGAACCTAAACCTGAAATGAGAGTTACAATAACACAAACTAAGCTCAAAGCTTGAAAACTCATCCAGCGGTGACTACCTCTTCTGATCTTTGCTTGCTCCATGTACATGCTCAATGGAAAGTAGACTGTTAAAGGCCAAAATGAAATAGCTCCAAGAAGACCCAGAATTGCATTGAAAAATGGAAGCATCATTGCAATTGCAGTTGTCAAAATGACGAAAAATGGGCGAAGTAGTAGCTTACTTAGAGTAAAGCTAAATGCACATTTCTTTGTGCATGGCAATCTAATGGTGTAAATAGTAGTAAAAACTGATGTTGGATATTTTGATGCTATTAGCTTCTCATTGATAGCAAAAATTGGTTGTCCAAACACCTGAAATTAAGAAATATTGAAAAAATATTAGACTAGAATAAAAAAAAGGCCTATTAGTATTACAAATGACAACGTTTTTGTGAATTTTTATAAATTTGTTTTAATTATTAAAATTTAACAAAAATATCCTAATCTAACCAATTATTTATAATATTAGCACCATATATACATTGGTCAAAATAAATAAAGAAAAATGCATGTGATCACTTTAAAAAAATCACCTCAAATATCTGATATATATATATATATTTTCGAATTTTGACCAAATTGCACATTATGCTAAAAATTATAAACAATTGATAAAAGTATGATGTTTTACCAAATTTTAAAGATTAAAAAAAGTTTACAAGTTGCAAATATTGTGATTTTTAGTACGAATATGCTAAAAATATCAAGAATTAAAAAAATGCAGTGGTTGAGAACTAGTACAGATCTAACCTGATAAGCTCCAACCAAATGTATAATTACAGGCAGATTGGCAATGACAACAAGCCAAAATGGTTCATAAAATCCAGCAAGTATATTTCCAGGGATATCATTTCCAAATGCGGCATAGCCCATGCATCCCAGAGACATTTAAAACAATGTTGTTCCACCAATGGCATACATTGTCACCTTCTTCATAACTTTATTTTCTGGAGGATGTGACTTCAAGGTATCCTACTCAAATTTTGATGCAAAATTTTAGTTATATATATTTTGTAAAATCATGATATGTTTTCACATCATATCAGGTATAATTCTTGTACTTTGTGGCTGGTGCTATAGAAAAAAAAAAATTAATCCAGTGAGAACACGGAACACCCGCTATAGAACATTCTCACATAAAAATTTAATAAAATCTTACACTACTTACCCAACTTTTTATGGGTCTTCTCCAAAACGCTCAAGTTGAGAATCCAATTCCCATTGCGAATTCTTAAACAAAGTGAATTAAAAATTACCTGAATTTCTAGTAGTAGCATGGAGAAAGTATAAGCAAGAGCAATATTTCCCAGAGCTTGAAAAACATGCCAAATTTTTGTTGATGCAGCTTCAGGAATCTTGGTGCTCCCCATAGCTACCATGAGGCCTCCTTTAAACTCATGGTCTGAGGCAAGCTTGGCAACAGATAGACACAATGCAATGAGTGCATATGTAATTGATGTAAGAGATGCAACTACTGAAAGGATAGTCACTTTCTCCAAATTGGGACACTGAGAAAGAAATATTTGCAGTGCTCCAAAAACCAGCATATAGAGATTTCCTGACACCCCACAATGTGCTGCATGTCCTTTTGCATGGAAACATGTTGTCCTCTTCACAGTTCTGTATAAATACTAAGAAAAATCACTAAGAGTAATTTTTTTTAGACAAGTAAAGAATAAATTGAGTGTTAATTTTGTAACATAAATGCAAAATGGCTTTTTTTTTAAAAAAAAAAATCTTGACATCAAGCAACTCACGCTACACTAATGGCAGTTGTAACTGTGTAGCCAATCATTGTGCCCCATAGTAATGTATACTGTAGTATAGCACAAATAAGTTCACTTCTTGGACCTGCATAAATTAAACAATGTAAAAATTATGTCTCCTGGAGTGAGCATTTGTCAGTTCGGTTCAAATGATTCAAAACTCAATTAACTGAATTTATACATATAAAAATGGAAGTAAATCGAAATGTTTTCTTTTTTTTTAAACAACTAGGAGGTCAAGGGAAGTGAGAGATTGAACCATGATCTCATCTTATAATGTCTATCACCTGAGCTACTAAACTACAAAAGGAGGACAGAAGTAAACCGAAATTTAAAGAAAACCAAATTAATCTAATTAAACTAACAAACCAAAAGTTTTTACACTAAAAATTGAAGTGAACTAAATAAAATTGAATAAATAAATATTTTAATAATAAACAATAAAATTTGATGTTTTTGGTTAACTACAATTTTTTTTTTTAAAAAAAATAACCGAATCAATAATTGTAATTTTTAATATTTAAAAACAAAACTGAATATATATAAGTGAATTGAAAAGAGCAATAACTGATACCTAAAATGTGTCATAGTGACATTGAAAAAGGAAAGAATTTTTTATTTTAATATTAAGAAGTTTGTTGTGAATTTTGCTCATATATACATCATTGTGAAGCATGACATGATTGACATCAATTGCAAGGATAACAACACAAAGAGATTACCCAAAAGTGATCTCACAGCATCAATGTATGTGTAGTTTCTTTTTCCAGTGACTGGGTCAGGAGTTCTATAGCAATCGCATAGAAGAATAGCTGTATAATAAGTGATAATGGCAAAGGAGACAAGTACAAAAACACCAAGAATCCAACCCAATTGAGCCACACTCCAAGGCAATGCTAAGATGCCTGCACCAACAATTGCAGTAAAAGCATGTGCTGTTGCTGTTCCCAAGGTTCCTACATACGTACCAATCCATCAAACCGACTCATTCAATATGCAACCATAGTAATGCAGGATTTATATTAAATATTTTCTAAGCCTAATTTTCCTTTGAAAATTTATCAAAGATTTTTGTTTTTGATCTTCTGAAAGTAAATTATGAATTTCTTGAGGGAAATTTCAGATATTCTAAGCACACTATGTTTAGAAAAAAAGTTATTACATGTGATATATTTTAGAAGAATAGAAGTAAACATGATGAAGCTATATTTTACAGAAACAGAACCCCCCCTCCACATTTTACACCATTTCATTTCATATATTTGACAATACAAAAAGCAACTTCCAATTTATTGTATTATCATACCTGTTCTACTACGTCCATCATCTCCTGCATCCACTTCCATGTCCGTTGAAACAATCACGTCCCAAAAAATGAAAAGATATATAGTTTTGAAGGAATTTAAAGAAGGTGGGCAGTGGGTAGCAGCAGAATCCTTAAAAAACCTTAGAAGACCAGTAATCTAGTTATATATGGTGCATAAACCCCATTTCCTGTGTGTCATGTCCAGTTGTCTGCTAAACTCTCTTATTTAGTGACATACCATTTATTACCATTTGTAGGTACCTTGGTTTTCGTTATCTTTGACCAATATTAACATCACCAAAGCGATCATCTTCGTATCTGTCTGTAATCTGCAAATTTATTTACTTGGATTCATT
>CATIWK010242755.1:0-10734 GCA_949634005.1 Mallotus japonicus
GATGCACTTGGCAAATAATCTTGATTTGCTTGATGTGCAGAAACATGAATTTTTTTTTTTTTTTCAACCAAATGTTATGATGTATAGCTGGCTAATCGTTTTCAGTGTTTCAGATTGTCCATTGATTTTTACCAGATTGTACAATTTATTTGTTTAATCTATGTCAATGCCTGTGTGGAGGCCTCTGTTTATTAGTTCTTATCCTGGTTTAACTTCTTATATTTGCATAACAAATGTGAGCTGCTATGATTTTCACTCAATCATATGGCCAGCGCAGATATTCCTTTAAGTGCAAGAAATATTTTGGAGAATCCTGAGCTGAAAAGTGCTGTAAAAGCCTTCAGGTAATTATACTCAACAGGTTTACCTCTCTATGGTATTTAAAGTCTTGATGAAAGGACTGCTAGAATCTCCTGGTTTGATTTTTTTTTAATTATTGCATCACCTTGACATTTGGGCAGGCTGCAGAAATTGAGTGAAGAAATTGTATATATTTAATACAATGAAAAATAATTAAAAAGGCAACCACCACAGCACCAGCCCCACCAGCAGCAACAACACCACCTGCTAGAGCACCAACAGTACCAGCTGTGCCTTTCTTAGGATAAGCCTCTAGGTTTTGAAGCAACAGCAGCAGCAGCACCAATAGCATGAGGAATCAAAGAATTTATAAATAAAAGTTATACTTCTTAAATCAACTCCTTGGATAAGAATCGACCAACATTTATATTGTCACAGGTTCGAAGCTCATGCGAATTCCATTGTAAAATATAAATTGGAATAGCTGACGATATATCTGAGACACTCTAGGTCCATAAAATTGATGGAATTCCATATGCATGGACACAAATTCCGCCATGATAAGTTGCCCAAGCCTTGCAGTTGCTTCACTTGCATATGCCTGAACACTCAACTACCAATACATATCCTAATGTAAAACATAACGAACATAAAAAGGGTCGAATCCAAAATATTATATCATTTTATTAATTATTAAATGTTCAATAACAAAAATTTATAATTTATTTACCCTAACTTCCTCTTTTGCTGTCAACTTTCACTTCTTTTCTTTTCTAACCGTTCATCTTCCTTAAGCAAGGAGGGGTAATTTTTGGTCATTCATGGCCTGAAATCACTCCTCTACACATCTTTATATCAATTTATTTTTTAAATAAGTGGTTATTCTACATAAATTTAGGTTTTATTTTATTTTTCGTGATTTCGTCATCTTGTTGCGGCGTTTGGTCGTCGTCGTCTTGTTGCGACGTTTTATTTTCCGTCTTATTACGGCGTCTTGTTTTCCGTCTTGTTGCGGCTTTTTCTTTGTGTGGGCGATTCAGACAGACAAAGTATATTCGCTCAGACAGAGACAACGAATCAGATTACAGTCGTCAGTATGTTGCAGAACTGAAGTCATAGGTATTTTAGTCATTATAGTATTATCAAATTTGTAGGCTTTGAGCCGATTTATCATGCTATTAACCTGGGTGTTGTTTCACCCTCTATGATTTTTAGCAAATACATATATGTGTTTCTATCAATATATTGCTAGTTTGAATCAATAGAATTAATTTTCTTTTAAAAAAAATTATTATTTTTATTAATAAAAAGTAACCAAATAAAATTATTATAATAATTTTTTAAGTTTATGCTATCATAAACTATTTGATTAATTTATAATTTATAAAATTATTTAATTAATTATTTTAAAAACATATATTACATGTAGTTCGTGCAACATGCATATAGACGACTAATTTTGTAGTTAATTTTATAATTAAAATACTAAATTTTAAATTTTTAAATAAAAATTTGAATTTAAATTTTTATATAGAAAAAAGTAGACGTAGAACCTTCTTTCCTCACTCAATCTAAAATCAATCAAAATTCTTATTACAATCGAAAGCTCGTTATAAAAAATATTAACATATTTTAATAAAACTATTTATGTTTTATCAAAAAAGCACATTCCTATCTCCACAATATTATGAAAAACTCTCGTATTATTTATATCTTCAAATTTATAAACATTTGTAAAAAGCGACCGTAATATTTGAATAACAAATTTTAGTTTATTATTTTACTATGTATATGTATAAGAACAATATCTAAATTAAAAAAATTCAAATTTATATGGTAAGTTCATAAAAACGAAGTGAAAAAAAAAAAAAATAGGCACATTTTGTAGTACTTATTAGCCGGTGAACTATAGTCTAAATGGTTAAATGACTTCTAATGGCATTTAAGAGACTTGAATTAGAGTACTATTATTCTCTTCTCATTATACATTGGGAAAAAAAAATGAAGCACTTTTTATACGTTGAGATTAAAATTTTATGAATGAATGTTTTTTTAGGTAAATTAGAATATCATATAACTTTAATATCGATGGACTGTATAATAGAGGACATTCATCACCTTTTAAATTGATAACGTCAGAAATTAAACCATACACCATATAATACTATTAAAGAGAATTTACCACTTAATTACTCATTTATTGACAGAATAAAAATGTTAATTAGCTTGTATTTCCATATTTACATCATACCGACTTGTGACACGTACCTTGACTTTGCACTGCGGCCATGGCCCCCCGTTTAGCTCTGGCTGTAACTCTTTTCCACCACCTATATATGCACACGGACGGGACCATCATTAACACAATCGAGTTGGCGCCTCAAAATTCATTTTATTATTATTATTATTCGAGTGCCCACCGAATGCTTCCTTTCCAAATCATATAGATTAGTTTTATTTTGAACTAAATATAGATTAGCTTAATTGCTAGTGAGTCTGCTTCACTCAAATGATTAATCAGAGTTCAATCTTAAAAATTCAGCTAATCCCATTTGCATAATTATAGGGTGGATCTATTATATTGTGTCAACCCTAATACTAATAGAGAAGCTTAATATGACTTGCAATACACACATTTTGGGTAATACAAAAATTTTTACCTGTAACCATTAGAGTATGTAGCTGACCAAGATTATTATCATTTAAGTGAGATTTTGAATTCGAATAGTCACTTATGTTGTCGCGTTAAATTAGTTTGTTGATTTTTACCGCTCTTATATAAAGTTAAATTCAATTAATTAAAGTTTAATAAATTTTTTATTAAATTTTAATTATCAATGGTTCAGATAATAAAAAATTTATATTGTCAAACACTTTTTTTAGAGGAAAATTTTTATACAATGATCATAAATTGACCTCATAATTTATTAATTATTTAAAAAATAAACAAAAGATAGTAATTTAAGTAGATTAATTAATTAGTTTAAATGATAAAATTTAAACTAGATTAATTAATTAATTAAAATAAAAGATATTAATTAATTAATTTAAGTAGATTAATTAGTTCAAATAGTATATAAAATTTATATTTTTTTATAAAAAAATTAAATGATATAAATTTATTTAAATATTTTTAGATATTGAAATTTATATAAACATATTTAGATATGGATTAACTTTGAAAAATATAAACAACATGGAAATAACCTAACCTTTCGTGGGAAAAGGCATGAGTTACAACTTTACGCGTATGGCATTGTACAAATAAATTATAATTTGTACATGGAGCATTGCATCATGAATAGAAATGCTGGAAAGGGACTTGTGTTAAGGTAGTAGCTTTAAAATTCAAATAGTGCATGAATCTTGTGATCAATCAATTGCGTCCCATTGCTTAAATAACGTTCAACTCACTTCAATTTATATTTTAGTTAAATTAGAATACATTTAATAAGTGATTACGAAAACTAAAAATTCAATAGAAAATCAATCCTTAAAATTAATATATATTTTTTAGATTTATAAAATTTTTAATTCTTAAATTTCATTATAAAAAGAAAAATAAAAATATAGCCAGCTCATTGTAGTCGGTAACTATCTTATCATCTATTTTTAAAATTAATTTATACATAACTATCTCTTTTTATGTAGTGCACTAATATTTAAATATTTGACGATATGGTATTTTTATTAATAAGAATAAAAAAATATAATTATTATTGAAATTAATTATGAGATAGTGGTAATTTAGTGGGATTAAGATTAATAGGATCATTGTCAATAATAGAGTTGATGAAAAAAAAACAAAAGGGTAAAATGGGAGGGATAAGGATTCCTTAGAAATTAGAAAAGGCTGTAATCATCCAATCATCGTCAATTTTCCTCGTCCAGTCCACCACGACAAACAAACGCCTACCCACCGCGGCTCGCTCCCAAACAAATTAATATTCACTGCACGTAGCACCATCAACACGCGTCACGCCCCCCACCCGTCCTCTTATCCCCCACTAAAATTATCCCATCACTATTCATGGACCCTACAATTAAACATCCAAATTGAACTCAAATTCAAATATCAAACTATTCCAAAAAAAAAAAAAAAAATTCAAATACCAAACGACCAAAAATTTTTAAAAAATTAAAATAGTTTTTAATTAATTTTTTTGTATATAGTACATTAGTCTAAAAATTTATATATCATTTAATAAATTGAAAATAATAGTTTATTAATTTTTATTTTTTTTATAAATATAGAAAAAGTTACAATAATTTATATTAAGACTAAAATCGTAAATAATATTCAAAAATATATTTTAAATATAATAAAACTGAAGTAGTATTTTCTAGAATTAAAAATGAAATATTAACTAAGCATTATTCAAGTAAAATATAAATATTATATCTAATTCTAATAAAAACTAAGTTTAAATATTTAAAATAAATACAAATTATTTTTTCATGTAATTTGGATTTTTATCATAAATTAAAGGGATAATTACTGTAGCCCCCTTGTGTTTATGCATATTACACTTTTTCATCCCTGACATTTCAAAAAATATTTATTCACCCTTAATATTTGCAACAATTCACACTTATTAGTCTCTTTGTCAGGGATGAAATAGTATAATAATTGCAAATTTTAGGGGTGAATAAATATTTTTTTAAATATCAGAGATAAAAAAGTGTAATATGCATAAACACAGGGAAACTAGAGTAATTATCCTAAATTAAATATAAATATGAGTTAAAAATATATTAAAAATAGAAATATATAAATAAAGTACTACAAATATTAAGAAGTGAAATGGAAAAATCCTCAACTTCGATGCTCACTCTATCCACATTCCACAGCCAGCCATGAGCCACCTTCCTGAAATGTCATGGGTGATCTCGTGATTTTCCAATCCGTGACACGTGGTATCCACGTGAGGAAGAGGTCAATGAAAGCAAAAGGTAAAATCTGAAAAAGAGAGAGGAAGAGGAAAAGGGAGAAGGTGCCTTGTGTTGTGTGGGACCCGGTTTATCCTGTAGCCGCACTGGGCGGGATAGCTCGTTCCTATCCATAACCAAGTCGACAGGGTCGAGTAGGGATGGGACCCATCATTCATCGTGTTGTATATCTATATAATCTATTTTATTTTTTTTTTACCAAATATATAATCTATTTTTGTTGAAGTGGAATGTTACAGACGTATCTTTCAAGCACCGATAATTTTTTTTGAGCGTTATGTTGTGTGGCCACGGGCCGACCCTGAACCGGTCCAGAATCGTATTGTTTTTGGTTTGAGGTCAGTTTAAAATTTTTTGAATTATGAACTTGTAATTCAGAACCGAATTTTAAAAAAAAAATTATATATATATATATTGTTTATTAGATTTTATTTTTAGAGAATAAATATAAATAAAATAATTTTGATTTAATTAATTGTGTCAAAATTAATTTTAAAATATAGATAAAATAATTTTGATAAAATAAATATTATAAATTATTTACAAAAAATATAAATTTATATATAAATGAAGTGTTAATATGACAATATGACATTCAAATAATCAAATGTCTACAACTAAGGTAATAAATTTAAACACTTATATATATATATATATATAAAGAAAGGGGCCAAAGGCCCGTCGGTTGACTTGATGATCATAAAAAAAAAGTAGGCCGGTTTCGAATCATCGAAACGAAATTAAAACCGACCGGTTCCGAACCGAAACCTGAACCGTCCTATATACGGTTCAAGTTCAGTTCTAAAAATTTTCAAATCGGAACCATTCGGTTCTGAACCGTGGCCATCCCTAATCCCGTATAAGGGGATTCCGGAGTATCCCAAGTAAAGACTTGATTTTAACTATTAAGTCAAAATTTCACAGACTTAATTATTTATATTTTTATATTATTTCTTCCTATTTACTCGTTTCGTCAAATTTTTCGTCACAAATACCGTTAATTGATATGGTGATTATCAAGTAAATATTATCCATCCCTATATTTGAATATATTATACTATTTATCCCCTCTATTTGATATATTATATTATTTTCCCCTGAAATTATAAAACATATTTTTATTATTAAACTAGTTGTTTAACGAAATATATGTTAAATTAAATTATCATTAATTGATTATAAAAATAATAATTTTATTAAAAATATTTTAATGAAAATAGTAAATTTTATTTTTAATTTAATCAAAATTTTAATCAAATAACAATTAATTACTTTCAATCTTAAACTATCTTACTTAAATATCAACTTAAAATATTTATATTGCATGAAAACTAACCAAGTAAATTCTCTTTTTAAATGTGAAATTTGATTCTTATTTGAATTGTTAGTTTAGATTTTTGTGTAAATAAATTATATTTATGAACAAATAATTTTAAATAATTTGATTTGTACTTCCAATAATTATAACTGAAAATTAAAATAAAGAATTAAAATTAAAAAAAAAAGTTGATTTGATTAAATTTGTCGATGCAATATGAATATTTTAAGTTATTATTTAAGTGGAAATATTTTAAAATTAATACTAATTCATTGATATTTAATTAAAATTTTAATGATATAAAATTAAAAATTAAGCTTTTTATATTTTTATGTAAATGATATAATTATCATTTTGTAATTAAATTCTACCAAAATTACTTTAATAATAAAAATTATAAATTCTATATATTAGGGGGAAATGATATAATATATTAAAATAGAGGGGGCAAATAGTATAATTTATTAAAGTAGAGGGGAAAATAGTATTTACTTGATAATTATCGTGTCAATTAACAGTAATTGTGACGGAAAATTTGATGGAAGAGCTAAATAGTATAATTTTACAAAATAGAAGGGGAAGAAAATATAAATTTTAAATATTAAGGATCAAATAATATAATATAGAAAACCACAAGAGGTAAGTAGTAATTTACCCTTTTTTCTTTTTTAGTAAAAATTACGACTTTATCTTAAAATTAATTTTAAAATTTTTGAAAATCATTTTTATTTAAAAAATTTTATTTAAACCATAAAAAATTAAAATAAATAAGATAAAAATAGTAAAAAGTTAGAGCATTTATGATCGTGATGAGCGGCAATAAATATAAATACAGCTAATTTTGATTTTATTTTTAAGTTAATTGAAATGGATAATACACCATCTCTCATGCTCTTTTACTCTCCTCTCATACGAACTATCTATGAGGGACGCTGATTTTAAATCGATTGGAGCTAAATATTAACTTCGAATGGATTGATTGGGTCGCAATTGACGCAATGGAATTAATATTTTTCAATTTATTTACGTGAAAAGATATAAAACTGTTTTTTTAAAATTATTTAATTGAGCTAGTCGGCTTTGATTTATAAAAATTTCAAGGGAAGTGGTCGGCTCTAGGCTGAATAGAATCTTAAAGCATTTCTTTGGACACTCAATATCCTTAAAAAAAATTCATTGGTTAGTTTAAAATAGGTGAATAGATGAATTTGTAGTACATGATGGAGAAGATTCTAATTCTAAATTAAAAAGAAAAGAAAAAAACAATGTAAGAACAATAGTGGGCAAGTCATAAGAAGTCTGACATTTTCTTTTGAATCTAGAGACTGAATTTAGTTTTTGGTCAGTAAATGTGCGAACATAAGGCCCAGTTGATAACGGTGCTATTAAGTGTTTGACTTGTCATTTTCACAATACAATACAAGCAAGTGACATGTCGTTTGGAAATACAATATTACTACATTGCATATTGCTCCGGCTGATTACATGTCATTTTTTGAGTTTCAGCATTTTGATTTGGTCAGTTTTCGCAATACTTCACTTTTTAGTCTATACCATCGTATCCGAGCCTGCATTGTTTATACTATATTCTAATCAATTTAAATCAATTCAGTTCCATACGAATAAAATAACAAAAGTTGCAATACTTCCTTTTTATTAGTGGTTTGATGATATCTTCTCCCAAAGTTAACGGTATTTTAAAATTTGAGGGACTTTATCCAACTTTTATCAAAATTAACTTTGAAGCAAAATTTAGATTTCACTGTAGATAAATTTTCAACTTTGATTTTTTTTCTTTTTTACCATCACTGTAGATAAATTCTATAAGATCAAGTTTCGAATAGCTCATAACATTTTGCAGCCCTAATTGCCATTCCTAATTGTAAGTGTTGTGCAGAAGCCGTTCATGTTGGCTTAAAAAAACCTATGGGTATTTGGGCCAATATTTTTCTATGAATTCATGGGCTTAAAAATAATAGTTTTAACATGGAGGCCCAATATTCATGATCCAGGTCTATTTTCATTTTTATTAAAATTCCTTCGGCTGTACCAATAACATAACATTTGTATTGATTTAATTGAATAAAATCCCAATGGAATAAGGATCAATTTTCCCAATTTAAATATTAATGTGCATATAAAGTTTGTTCGTCGATCTGCTAATTTTGCAGCTCATGGTTGTGCCAAGACTGCTTTAGCTACGATTTCTATTCATAAATGGTGTTCACCTCTTGATTTCCTTGTTCCTATTTTAGCTCATGAGAGCTCAGCTTAATAAAGTTTTCTTTCCTCTTAGAGAAAAAAAAAAAAAATCCAAGATCAAATAATCAATTTTGGATCTTTAAGGGTTAATTTAGCCACTGAACTTTTTAATAAAGGTCAAATTGCCAACTCCTTATTCTTTGACAGATAGACAAAAAAGCCCCCAATAAATTATGAATGTTTCCATGATATGTTAAATAGTTGACAAATAAGTCATTATTTTTGTAAAAAAATTTATTAAAAAAATTAATTTCATAATTATATTTAATTCATTTATAACTTGTAAAATTTTAAAATCTAATAATCTATTATATAAATATAAAATTTATATTCGCCAATAATTTTTAGTGGTGTTGAAATATAAAATTCTTATTCTTATATAAAATAATTTTATTTTCTAAAGTTATGTTTCACATTCAAATTTACTTATAATTTAAAAATACAAAAATACAATTTAATATGTACATTGAAACAATATATTAATAGCTTAATATTAAATTAATAAAAAATATGATGATAAATTAAAATTAAAATTAAAATTAAAATTAAAATTTGATGATGATAATAATAATAATAATAAATTTTAGTTTTAGATTTTATTAATTTTATAATTTAAAATTGTATTTTTACTTTTAGAATTATTATATTTTTATTACTTTAAATATTAAAATATATTATCAAAAGTAAAATTAGTTACTTATTCCATTGATTTTAATATTAAAGCTAATAATGTATTATATATTTAATATCAAGTAATAAATCAATTTACATATAAATAAAAATTTTATATTTCAACACTGTTGAAAATTGTTGGTGAATACAATATTTATATTTATATAATGTATTATTATATTTTAAAATCTTACAAGTTATAAAATGAATTAAATATAATTCTAAAATTAAATTTTCTAATAAAAATTATATTACTTAAATGAGGATTTATTTGTCAACTAATTAAAATATTATGGAGGTATTTGTAATTTATCAGGAGCCTTTTTATCTATCTTTCAAAAAATAAGGAGCTAATTGTATTATTAAGTGATTTGACCTTTATTGGAAAGTTCAGTAGCTAAATAGATCCTAAAAGATTTAAAGTGGCTTATTTAACCTGGGTGAAAAGTTTAGTTGGGGGGGGGGGAGGGAGGGGGGGCCAATTCCCCTAGGGGTGTTCATGGTTCGGTTTGGTTGATTTGCTATATATATGCATATTTTTTTAAAAAAAAAAAAACAGTTTTACACTATATTATTGGTTTGGTTCAGTTTTATTGGATTTTTATTTTCTTCATCCGAAATCAAACCAAAAAAATCGGTTTATAAAAATTTCAAAATCATAATCATCCATATAACCACTTGAACCATAATTTTTTATTTCAATTGAATTGAATCAATTCGGTTTGGTCGGTTTGGTTAATTTTTATGCAGCCCTACTCATTCTGATCCCAATTATTAAATTTGGTGGGTAATTCAAGAATTAAGTTTTGTTATTAACTCTTTGATTTGTTTTATTAATTTTAAATTTTTTAGTTGTAATATTTTATTTTAATGCCAGTCTTTTTTTCCCATAAAAATTGATGATTTTTTTTTTTTTTTTTTGCATAAAAATTGATGTTAGTTGATGTATATAAAAGTTAAAAATGCATAGCATGTTAATACTGCATACCTATAAAAGGCAAATTCTATGGTCAAATTTTTACATTTTTTTAAGTAGGAGAAGATTGAATCGAGTACATAACTTTCCGATATGGGATTTTTTTTATCAAAGGAGAAGAAATGACAATAAAATTTACTGTATATATAATGCTTTATAAGTAATTGTTGATTAAAAAGTTCATATGTTATACTTATTAGCTACTTTTTAAGTACATAACTTTTATGTATAATTAGTTGTGAATCTGCGCATTGCG
>CATIWK010242937.1:0-10932 GCA_949634005.1 Mallotus japonicus
AGTATGAGAGGACGATCCAGACACTTGAGGATATGTTGAGGATGTGTGTATTGGATCTTGGAGGTAGTTGGGATGATCATCTACCATTGGTAGAGTTTGCTTATAATAGCAGCTACCATAGGCACCGTATGAGGTGTTATATGGAAGGAAATGTAGATCCCCTTTGTGTTGGGATGAGATTGGAGATAGAGAGTTGACTGGATATGAAATTATCCAGGATGCAGTAGAGAAAGTCACTTTGATCAGGAGAACATTGGAAACCATAGCTAGCAAACAGAAGAGTTATGCGGATCCGAAGCGCAAGGATGTGGAATTTTAGGTTGGTGACTATGTATTTATGAAGGTGTCACCGATGAAGGGTGTGATGAGATTTGGCAAGAAAGGAAAGTTAGCACCGAGATACATTGGACCTTTCGAGATACTGGAGAGAGTTGGCATGGTTGCATATCTGTTGGCTTTGCCTCCGAATATATCTTAAGTGCATCAAGTGTTCCATGTCTCGATGCTGAGGAAGTATATTTCAGACCCTTCGCACGTGTTGCAGCCACAAAATGTGGAGATGAATGAAGATCTGACGTACGAGAAAGAGCTAGTAGTGATTGTGGATTCCCAAGTTCGTCAGTTACGTTCTAAACAAATCCCAATGGTCAAGGTGTTGTGGAGAAGCAACAACATGGAGGAATACACGTGGGAGACATAAGCTGAGATGCGAGCAGCGTATCCCTATCTTTTTCCTCAATAAATTCTTGTTTCTATCCTCTTATTTAAAATTCGAGGACGAATTTCTGTAAGGGGGGAAGACTGTTATAACCCGATTTTATAAATTAATTTATAAGATTTAATTATGAGATTTGCAGTGTTAATAAATATTTATTAATTTTGAGATTTATTATTTAGTCAATTAATTTTATTCTAGTGTTGAATATTATTAATTTTATTAAATTTTATTAGTTGTTTATATATATATATATATATATATATATATATATATATATATATACACAATTACACACTTAAATAAGTATAGATATATATATATATATATATGTAATATAAAGTATGTATATATGTGTGGGGTGGAGATATTTTTATATATAATATATTATTTTATTTGGAATGATTGTCCTTTTGTACCTTTTATTATTATAAAAAAAAAGAGATAGCTTTTAACTATTTTCGGGCAGTATGCTTTTTTCTTCCCCTAAACTATGACTTTTGCTTATGTTTCTTCTTCTTCTTTGTGTGTTGTTCGAACCACCACCACCCACGCTGTCCATGCTTGCTCTGACGACCACCACAGGCCACCGGTGATAGCAGCAGCAGCAGTAGGTAGCAGCAACAGCGACAGCAAGCAGATCTGTCACTATGCACGACGCTCTGGTCTGTTTTTGGTGACTTCTCCGGCCGATCTTGGGCTTAAATCGAAGCTCGAGACGTGGGCTTCGATAATCCTCGATCGTTTTCGAGAGATTTGGCCGGTAACTATCCCGAATCTTCGATTTTATATTATGGGTATTTTAGTTATTTTGATTTTTCATGTCTAGTTTAATTTTATTTGGAGTTGTAGTAATTAAATTCTTGTTATTTGAGTTGAGATTTACTTAAATATAATTTTTATGTATTTTTAGAATTTATTTTGAATTTTTGGGAACTTATGTGAAAATATTAATTTTTAGGGAAAAATTATATAATTTAATTTTAAGTTGATTTTTGGTAAATATATAGTTAAATAATATGTTTTATGATGAATTTACTTTTTAGATTGTATAAAAATAATTTTATTAATTAAATAAGTATTTTGGTTATTTTGTTAATTTTTGATTAATTCCCGGAAATTTAGTATGTGTGTATATAAAAAATTATAGAAATTGGTTATTTGATTTATTTAATTATAATTAGTGTTAAAATGTATTTTTATGAATTTTTGAAATTTAATAGGTAATAATTTTAATTATAGATATTAATATGTTTTAGTTAATTTTTAAGTAATTTATGATTTAATTGCATTTAGTGTTAAAAATACATTTTTATGAATTAAATTCTATTATTAACTTATTGATATTAATTTTCGGAAATTAATAGAATAATAATCTTATTTATTGTTTTTAAGCTTAAATTAATTATTTGCTAATTTTATTATATTTAAATGATTTAGTTAATTATTTGCAAATACTGATAATTTAATTAAATATCGGTAATTAAATGCTATTTAATTGCTAAATTTTGAAAATAGATTTTTAAATATAATTTAAGTATTTATGTGGTATTATTTATTTTTGGTAAATATATATTTTATGTTTTTATCATGTAAATAATTAATTTTGGTATTAATTGGGATTTTTACGATTTTGGACGAATTATTAGTATTTAACATTATTTTATTAATTTTGAATCTTGTTGAGCTCGGTTGGGCATTGTGAGTAGTTCGAGGATCCAACCCGAGCAGTTGAACATTTGTGATATTTGAAGTGCGCTTTCCGTGCAGGATCGACTCTACATCGGTAGAGGGATGTCCGTTTTACAAAGGAGATTCTACCGAATTTTCGGTAGAATTCTCGTAAAGCGTGACATCGGGTTGATCCTAAATTTCGAGTTTCTGTCTGGTCATGTTCTAGATTGTGTCGTTCTGTAGAAATTCTAGAAATATTTAATTAAGAATATATTTCTGATAATATTATTATTATCATTTTCTTAGTTGTATCGCGAGCTAGGCTGACAGGACCGGGCCAGTCGAACCGGAACAGAGGAACGCAGTAGTACAGTGAGTTATTATTATATGTATGCATTGCATGTAGAAAGTATGTCATTGACATCCATATTTCAAATTAGCTTGAATTTTATTATTTATTGTTATAATGCATTAAATGCTATTTATTTTCATTGTTAAGTATATATGTTTTCACATTTAATAAATGTGATAAATGGATGCTTTCATACTTTATTTTAATTCTCATTATTTAAGATAAAATATTTTGGAGGATTTCGTAGAACGTGCCACCTAGTAGGTCACACTAGAATTGTTGCGCAACAATACGCTAGATGTTAAGTTGTAAATTTTATTGAAGTGAGAGTATATGAATTGTGATATAAGAAATTTATTATTGAGAATTGTGGAATGAGAGTGGTGTGACTGCTGTAGCTCGATGGACCTCGGGTCTCGAGGCCAATTATGCCGACAATGAGACTGCTGTAGCTCGATGGACTATGAGTCTTGGGGCCGGTCTACTGTCAACCTGGATAAGAGAAATATTTTTGGATTTTAAGATAGTCTGTTGGCTAATGGTACTGCACCGAGGTTACGATTATTACTAGGGTTCTACTCCGATCCTCCACACAAAACCTTTTCTGCATTTATTCATCATCATATATTGTGACTTTGAGCATCTGTATGAAATGCCTGTATATAATAAATAAATATAAATATATAAATATTATACTGATGCTTGATTGTCTGTGTCACTAGGGATGCGTGCATATATATAATAATAATTCACTCAGTGAGGTCTGACCCCTTCAATATTTTTTCAGGAGACTCTACTTCGTCAGACCTCAATATTAGATCTTTCCGTCGGTCTTTTTCAGCCCCGGCTAGATTATGTAAATTTCATATTTGAACTCTTATTTGTACTTTAGAAGCTGCAGTAGTAGTGCTTAATCATTGTAGTGTTTAGCATTGTTTTTATAACTGAGATTGGTGTTTATCGGATTGTGTACTATGATATTTTATTATATGAATTGAGATTTCATTTTTTTTATATTAACGTTTTAATTCTGAGGTATTTTTGTGATATGTTTGCATGAGTTTTTATTTTTAAGGCTTGCTATGGGTTCCGGATTACTGTAATTCCCATTCCCTAGCGCCGGTCATGACTCCCCGGTTTGGATCGTGACAATATAAAAATATTAACTACATGCTATCATAATATAAATTTCATTTACTACATAATAAAAACTTATATGAAAAAGAAATGATATAAATTATTCTTACTATCTAATTAATTAACCAAAAAAAAAATTCAACACAAATATTTTAACAACAATTATATCTAACAATATGAATTAACAACAATTATATCCAACAAAATATAACAATTTGTTTTCCACTAATCAACATATTAAATAATTTAATTATTAAATAAACATACCTTTTGTGGCTTTAAATTTTCACCTCCTCATTATCACCTTATTAAAAAAAAAAACACAAACATATAAGCTAATAATTATAAAATATTGACAAATTATATAAACAAAATTCTGTAAAAAAATAAAAAATTTGCAACCCTAACTATTTACATTTTTTTTAACTAACTTTCTAATATATTTTTTTACCTAAATAAACAAAATTTCATACATTTCAAAATAAATATATAACATTTATTTCACTTAATACAAGTAAATAAATTTCTCAAAAAACATAACAATACATCAATTACAAATTGCCCTTTTTTTTTTTCAGTAACCCTTAGATCTTTAAGAAAGAAGAGATGAATAACAAAAAAAAATTTTTTTGGCTCAACTATAGGGGAGGAAAAAATTTGTTGTGTAGGAAATGAGATGAGCAGCTGGAGAAGGGAAACAAATGAGTTAATTTGCACTGAAGTACAGTAACCATACCGCCACTATGACAGGCGGTATGGTTTAAAGCAGCATGTCCTGTCTCCTCTTGTCCCCTGCAGTGTGATGGCTTGTCCACAACAGGCAGCATACCGGCTGTGACAGTGGCGGGAGGCTGCATTTTCTGCAGCAAAAATTTGTTTCTTCTTCTTCCGCCTTTTGTAATGGCGGTTTGACTGTGGTCAAGCTTGTCTTCTGGTAATACCGCCATTAACAATGGCGTTTTCAGTTTTCTTAATAAAAAAAGAAAAAAAAGTACACTAAAACGAGAATTATTTCTAAAACTACCATAAAATGGGAATTTGTTTCCCTTTTGACCATATTTTGGTGAATAACCCCTAATATCACCAATTGACCCGCTTTAGAAAGTTTTAAGGGCAAAACTATTAAAAGAAAAGCTTAGGGGGCGTTTGGTTCATACTCCGGAATCGGAATCGGAACGAGAGAGAATGAGAAAGGGAATGGAAATTTGAAGAAGGTATTTGATTTCACTAGGGAATGGTAATAGGAATGAAAATCAAGTATCATTTAAGAATTAAAATTTCTTTGATGAAAAAATATTTTCTAATTATTTTTTAAAATATAAAAAATTAACATTATAATTATTTTTATATATTAAAATTAATATTATAATTATGTATTATAAAATATTTTTTATATTATTATTATTTTAAAAAATTATAAAAATTATTTACTTTTGATAATATTTTTATTCAAATATTTAGTGCATATTTTTATTAATTTATATGTTTTATTTATAAATTTTAAAAAATAAATGTTAATATTTAAATATTTGACCAATTTATAATTGATTTGATTTGATTTCTCAAGGAATCAAAAGTCATTCCTTAGAAAAAAAAAGGGGATGATGATTCCCATCGACGAGGGAATCACATTTTCATTCCCTTGTTAATTTTAACCAAACAAACACTAGAAATCGAAATCCTCCATTCCGATTTCGATTCCCACCTCAATTTTTACCAAACAAACGCACTCTTATATCAGAATAGGAGTGCTCTAAAAACCATGCAAATATGAAAGATCATGAGAAAAAGAAGCCTGATTTCAAGCACAGAAGTCGGTCCATGATAATGTCTTATGAAACTATACAGCACACCAAGTCCAATTTCTTTATTAGACAAGGCTACCTCATCAAGGGTTACCTTCTGGTAGTGATAATACATAATTATAGGAACTACGTTGGTCCACAGTCATAGAATACAGTTCCAGATGTTCTTCTAAGTTTGTATTTTGCAGAATGAATTTGGCCTCTACTAGAAAGCACAATTGCCGAACACTCATATGTTGATTCAATGGAATCTAAAAACTTCTTCCGTGTCACAGCTAGTGCCAATCTTATCTTCATGCATAATGTGGGAACAAGATCATGTTAGCTATGTGCTTCCTTTTCTTTATTTCCATTTGTTGCTTGTCGTACAAATTGTCCTCGAACGCGTGGTCTTTGTTCTGCCAGTTTTTTCCTACTTTGATATCGAACCTGGAAATGATTATGTTGGGAACAAGACATTCATGTCAGACTACTCATACAAGATGAGAACAGCAAATAAATCTTTAGTACAACAATGCAAAATGGACAGATGCAACACTCAATAGAGACTCAAGAATATGCTTAGGTGGTAATGTAAGAAGGATGGGGGAATCTGACATCTGCAATCATCAAGTACAGCGAAAGAAATTTTGTGATTATAATTCATGCAACTCCATGGCAGGCAGTTGATGTTGTGTTGCATGCTTGCTTATGCCTGTGTACGTGCAGCATTGACGACCTATTCCCGGTGATTGTGTCGCTAAACTTTCATTTAGGATATATTCAATAATTTTTCAATTTTCTAATTATTGCTCAGTACTTGATGATGTTAAATGCAATTTCAGATACCTTCTTCTCAAAACATCTCTCTTTCCTCTTTTGTCGGAATTTGTTCAAAGCAGCCTCTCTTTGGGCAGAACGGTGTTGATCAACTGCAGTTCTGGTACTCATGCTAAATCCTGTTCCAGCTGCCCCGTTATCTCTTTCTGCATTTGTTCCTTTGGGATTTAGAGCAATGCTGCTCCCATTGAGTCCATTGCTTCCGTGGTCACTTCCTGAGGCACTCCCATTCAAACTGTAATTGCCCACAACATTATTGATTGGCATGCTCAACGTGTTGGATGACCCACACTGGGGAGCTGGTGCTGTTGCCATATTTCTCCGAGATGAACTGTCTTTGTTGGCAAGTTGCTGCTGCTGCTGCTGCTGGTGCATGTTGTGAACATGGTGGTGGTGATGATGGTAGTGGTGATGATGGTGTTCCACTTGGACCTGGTGATTCATTTCCCTTGCTTGAGCTAAAATATCGTGAGGTGTTGTAACATCACACTTACCAGGTTGAGGTACACGCATATGGCCATTCTGCACTACCTGGAAAGCAGAAGAGGGATGAGGACTTTTAACTGTAGATTTCAGTGCAGGCTTGTCGTTGCATACCACTGGTTTGCTGATTGCATTATTAGTAGTGGAACCCATGTCATTATTGTTACTACTGCCATTAGAACGCTGATTGGGAGGGGTGCTATTCGAGTTGGATTGCAAATTCAGCATCGAGTCTGTTTTTATTGCCTCTGAACTATTATCAAAGGGAGAACAACTACCCACGTTCGCTGTTGGAGCCTGATTACCAGTTGAAACAGAATTATACCTACATTATAATGAAGATTCTCTGGCTGTAAATTCCAATTCTTCTCAAGGTCAAGAAACAAGATAACTAGAACGTAAATAATTTACCATACCTTGAGAATGCTGAGAAGTCTGAGTGTCTGAGCACATTTCGGTCATGAGCACTGGTTCTGGTATCTCCCACATCTCTAAGCCTCTTCAAACTCAGTTCAAGAGAAGGGATCTCCTTAGTTTCTTGGACAACCTTATCTTTTTGATTGGAGACCTTAGAGAGATCATTTGGTTTGTCAAAATCTACACTAGGATCAGTGCTGTTAGTAGCTATGCCCATAACATCAACAGGTTGGTTTCTTGATTCCCCATCTGGTTCGTCACTTTTGAGCTCCAGTTGACCTTTCTCTGCTTGCTCAATATCCATCTTTGAAATTGCTTCAGGCAGTTTCTCTCCATTATTTGCTGCTATTTTGGCTGATACTTTTTCGCTTGGGTGTTCAAGCCTTGAATTTGGAATTCTGGGTACACCAATCTCCAAGTCCTTTCCCAAAACAACATTTCCTAAACATTGAATGTAGCATAACTTAAACCGAAGACAAGGAAACTTGGGATATTTTACAGACATTTGAAAGCAAAAGGTTGAATGAAAATTTCTGCAAACACAGCCATGCATACCAAGTGCATCATCCTGGCCCTCATAGTCCTTTGTCATGGTCACTGGCACCAAGTTGTTGCCCAATGATTCTGACCTTGAATGTATCTCTAGAGCACAAGTGCTGTCAGGAGGGTCAGCTACCTGGTCCCATGGTGACATTGGTTTTGGACTGTCAACTTCAATGGCCCTCTTCGTCCAAGAGCTCTGTAAAAGGTAGAACATAAACATATATTCAGAAACTTCATAACATCCAGACTACAGGATCCAGCCTTGTGTCAGAGTCTGACATCAGTTTAATAAATGTGCTAAGAAAATGGTTGTAAGCTTTATTCATATGCACGCTTTACGTACACTATGAATCAATATGTTCATACACAAAAATCCATCTTTCAAATTCACATCAGCTCTAAATAGACTTTTTTTTCTTTCTAAATTTACCAGTATCATGTTTCATATTAATTCATGTAGTTACTGCCCATCTCCTTGCCATGCAGTCTGTTTTTTCTGTTTCTTCTTATGCATTAAGTGTAGTCTCTTGCAATGAACAATTTCATTGTAAATCCACACTTTTATAAACACTTACCTATTCATCGGTGCTTAAGACTCATTCTTGAATAAGCATGAAGACAGAATATTGTATTTGCATGATGTGATTATAAAAAAATTCAATAAGCTCCCTCACAATTAGCCGCTGAAACATTAGAATACTTTTATCTTTTTTTGGACTAAAAATTTCGTTGAGAAGAAAGATCGTTATAGTCCATTTCAATCCTAACATTCCTTGTTTTTCACAACACCAAACCAATTAATAAGATTTAGATTCTCTGTAGTAAGGATAAACGTGGCTTAAAATTCCTCGACAATCTCAATCATTGAACTCAAAATCAATGGTTAAGGTTTCGTAGTTCTACAATAGAGAAAGAAGCCTTCGTCCTCTAAGAAAGACTTCTGACTTCAACTCTGTTGATTGAACTTGATCAATTCTACATTGATCCAACCACAGTAACAAATCAGTACTCTCTTTTTCCTCAAACAAACCAATTGATAGGGCATCTTGAGTCAAAGATCTTTTTTACTGAAGAGAAACAAGAATATTAGACATTTTAAATTAATAGACTTGATAAGTGGGCTTGAAGATTTAGAAACCAGAAGATCTTACAAGCAAAACAACGTTGTTGAGGGTGCTTTGGTTGCAAGACAAAGAAGTGCACAAGCATCACAACCATTTGGCATTGTCTTGGCAAGTACAAGTCGCGGAAAGCAGATGAATGTTACACAAAGAAGTACTGCATGTGATCATAAGGGTAAATTTCACCTTGTCCTCCTTGCAACAAGACTTCACCCAAGAAAAATTTTGCTAGAATAAACCTAGTGTAGCATGCAAAGTCTGCGGTTAAAAAGAGGTATTTGGCAAGGATCTATAAAAACTACCAGAAGAACGCTTAGCATGCCAAGGTTGCAGAAATATAGATTGAATCAATCGAAGAAAATTTGCTTGTTGCAATATGTGGTGAAGCCAGTGGCAGCAAGGTTTCAATTTGGCTCATTGATAAGACCTCTGATAAGAGTCTTTTTAGCCAAATAGACAAATCATACAATGTGAAAGTCAGGATAGGTAACAGCGACAAAATTTCAGCTCAAGGACTAGTGTGGTGACTGTCAAAACAGCAACAGGTACTAAACCTATCCTAAATATGTTGTTTGTGTCTGAATTTGATCAAACTTTAATTAGTATTAGTTGATTAACTGAAAA
Source organism: Mallotus japonicus (assembly GCA_949634005.1). Taxonomy (NCBI): domain Eukaryota; kingdom Viridiplantae; phylum Streptophyta; class Magnoliopsida; order Malpighiales; family Euphorbiaceae; genus Mallotus; species Mallotus japonicus. The sequence continues at coordinate 9,691 of CATIWK010242937.1, forward strand.
AGATTATGTTGTTATCTTTAAGCATAAGTCTTGCACAATTTATGATGGTAAAAATTACTACTATTGGCATGAAGGATAGAGATATTTCATTACAATGGAAGTACTATGAAGATACACTTTGACTGTTCTGCTCCAATCTAAATAGTTGTGACTATTCAGTTTGTGTTTTGTGAATTTTGTTGTTATAGGAATAACATAAAAAATCAGAGTCTTCACTTATGCAGTTTTATCGTCCACCATTATTGCACTCAATATAGGAATTCTGGTGCCAGAAAATTTTTAAAAAAAGTGTACTCAGTAGGGATATGTTAAAAGGACAGAGTAGACTACTTGGTATGCCACACTAGAGGAACAGAGGGGACATAATCTGCATAAATGTGTACTCAATAGGACTAAAAGGACAGAGTAGATGTTACTTAGTATGGCCATGCTAAAGGAACAGAAGGGACCCAATCTGCTCTGTCTCTCTGAGGCTTAGGGTCATAATCGAATATAGCCCAACTCTAGGTCTTCAAACTCTGGCCAAAATCATTTGGCTATTAAGCCTTCTTTCTAATATGTAAAACACCACGGGGTTGGAAAGTATTGGTCTACACCACTCCTATGAACACAAATGGAGTTGAAGTTTATGTTTAGGCTTAATCTACATAACTTATGTCACTTGAACTTTTTATACTTCTCAAATATGGAATTCATTCACATCTCTAAACACATTCTAGTGTGAATGATCATGCATTTGTTATTGACGTAGAGGAGTTCACTCCTTGGCGTAAGAGGATTGGTCATTTTAGCTATAATTCACTAGCTGTGTGGTTAGAATTTTATTTGTAACATGCCTTTAGTTCAAAACCGGAATAGTGGTGTTAAAAAGGGAAGAAAAATAGAAGGTCTCTCTCATCTCGCAAGTTTATAGATTGTTCAATCAACTACATATAAGATTGAATTAATTCGATTAAAAGCAGTTCAAGATAGGCAAAAGAGTTATGCCTAACAGAATGGTTCGAATTTTCCTCTCTTTTGAGAAGGTCTTTCAATATATAGGCAAGACTGCCAACTATACAAGGAAACTAAAGCTGTACATAATAATTAATTACATAGAGAAATCCTAGGAAGCTATATATGCTAAGCTAAATCTCCTCCCTATTTATGAGAATATATATAGCCTATGTTACAGGATCAATTACAATTATGATGAACAGATTTAGCCATTGACCTGCCATTAATTATGGCTTTCTATTGACA
>CATIWK010242938.1:0-12935 GCA_949634005.1 Mallotus japonicus
AAGAAGAAAGAAAGAAATTGAAAGAAAATAAGTTTGGGAATGCAAGGATTTGAGAAGAGAGTTGAAGAGGAAAAGAAGGAAGAAGAAAAAGAAAAAAGTTTTAAAAGAGAAGAGAAAGGGTGTAGGAAAAAGAAAAGAAGATTTTTTTTTAAAACTGTTACTGTTTTTTTTTTAAATCATGTGTGTGTGTGTGCAGGGGGTTGCAGTGGCAGCATGGGCTGCTACCCCAGCCGAAGTGTACGTTGGAGGCGGGTCTGCTCGTGTTGCTGCTGCAGCCGAGACAGCCCAAAATCAGGCTGCTTTGGTTGCGATCATAGTACAGGCTGCTATGGCAGCCAAGAGTTGCCCCAAAATTACATCTGATGGAAAAAAATTTATGCTTTTCTTTATATGATTTTCAATAATAAGGGATAATGCAACCTTATAAAAAAAATGATGCGGAACATGAAATCAATGAAACAAACACAAAAATGCAAAAAAAAAAATAATAATAATGAAACACATAACAAATTGCAAGAATGAAAATAAAAATCCGTCAAATATAAGAAAAATTACAACAAAAAAAGTAATGAAACACACAAAAAAAATGCAATAATTAAAATAAAAATTCATACTAAGACAACTAAACTCATAGAAAAAAATCGAAGTAAAATTAAAAGAAGGAAAATCAAACATAATGATAATCAAAGCATGAAAGAAAAGAAGATAAAATAAATAAAAGAAAAATAAAAAAACTAAAAAAAATTGTAGTTCTAAGTTAAGGTCATTAGCTTGACCCCTATTTATTTTAGTGCGGTGATTGAATAGTGAGAGACTCCCTCTTTGTGGGCATTAATCCTCTACAATAGATTTTGCATCTCTGACCATTAACTTTGAATGTCTCTCCTTTATTATTTTCTAACTCTAGAGCTCCATGAATGAACACTTGAACCATCTTGAAAGGGCCACTCCATCTAGACTTGAGTTTCCTTGGAAACAAACACAACCTAGAGTTAAATAATAATACAAAATCACCAACACAAAAATTTTTTCTTTGAATGTGAGCATCAACTTTTTAGTCCTCCCCTTGAATAATTTTGCATTTTCATATGCTTGAAATCGCAGTTCCTCAAGCTCATTTAATTGCAAAAGCCTCCTCTTACCATTAACCTTCATATCAAAATTCAAAAATCTTATTGCCCAATATGCTCGGTGCTCCAACTCTACAAGAAGGTGACTAGCCTTCCCAAAAGCCAACCGGTAAGGTGACATGCCTATAGGCATTTTGAAAGCAATCCAGTATGCCCACAATGCATCATCCAACTTTAAGGACCAATCCTTTCTTGAAGCACCAATTGTTTTCTCAAGAGTCTTCTTTATTTCTTAATTTGTCACTTCCACTTGGCCACTTTTTTGGGGGTGATATGGGGTTGCTACTTTATGGTGCACCCCATATTTTCTTAACAAAGCTTCGAACTGCTTATTGTAAAAATGTGATCCCCATCACTGATTATAGCCCTTGGAACACCAAATCTATTGAACAACTTCTTCAAGAAATGAATTACCACCTTAGCATCATTTGTTGGTGAGGCTAATGCTTCCGCCCATTTAGAGATATAGTATACACCCACTAAAATAAACTATTCCCACCAGATGAGGGAAAAAGTCCCATGAAGTCTATTCCCCATACATCAAAAATCTCCACTTCTTGGATTGGAGACAAGGGCATTTCATGTCTCTTGGAGATATTGCCTGTGCGTTGGCATCTATCACAATGGTTCACATACTCCTTGCCGTCTTTGAATAAGGTAGGCCAAAAGAACCCACATTCTAGGACTTTGGATGTTGTTTTGGTGGCCACATAATGACCTCAATAGTGCGAATCATGACAGTGGGAGAGAATACTATGCACTTTAGCCTGTGGAATACATCTTATAAGCAGTTTATCTCCACAAATTTTGTAAATATAGGGCTCCTCCCATAAATATTGCCTAACTTGATGTAGGAATCTTTTCTTTTCTTGATATAAGAGGTCCTCGGATAACACTCCACCTGCCAAATAATTAGCAAAGTTAGCATACCAAAGTGGAATATTTTTTTTCTAAAGCTAACACAAATTCATCAGGAAAGCTGTCATTTATTAGGGGCTGGTTGCTAAGATCATCCTCTTTCTCCAATCTTGACAAGTGGTCTGCAACAACATTCTCTAACCCCTTCTTATCTTAAATCTCCAAGTTAAATTCTTGGAGTAGCAACACCCATCTAATGAGTCTCAGCTTGGCATCTTTCTTGGCCAAGAGGTACCGCAAAGCTAAATGGTCCGTGTGTATGATCACTTTAGAGCCAAGTAAATAAGCATGAAACTAATCTACAATGAAAACTACCACCAACATTTCTTTCTATATGGCTGTGTAGTTTAACTGTGCATCCACCAAAGTCTGATTAGCATAGTAGATGACATGCAAATTCGTATTTTTCTTTGACCCAAAATTGCTTCAACAGCATGGTCACTCGCATCACATATAATCTCAAATAGTGAAGACCAATCCGGAGGTGCTGAAATTAATGCGTCCTTCAACCTGTTAAAAGCACTTAAACAAGCATCATTAAATTCAAAAGGCATATCTTTATTTAGTAAATTGGTTAGAGGTTTGGCAATAAGTAAAAAATCTTTAATGAAGTACCGGTAAAAACCGGCATGCCCTAAAAAACCTCAAACTCCTTTTGTAGTTGTAGGAGGTGGTAACTTCTCAATTGTTTGTCTTGGCTTTGTCTACTTCAATTCCCTTGTTAGAGATTTTATTTCCCAAGACTATTCCTTCATCCACCATAAAGTAACATTTTTCCCAATTTAGCACAAGGTCAATCTCTTCACAATGCTTGAGCACCTTATCAAGGTTAGCTAGACACAAATCAAAAGAATCACCAAAAATAGAAAAATCGTCCATGAATATCTCCATAATATCCTCTATCAAATCAGAGAATATCATCATTATACAGCTTTGAAAAGTTGCAGGAGCATTACATAATCCAAATAGCATTCGCCGGTAAGCAAAGGTGCCATAGGGACATGTAAAAGTTGCTTTATCTTGATCCTCAAGAAAAATAAAAATTTGGTTATATCCAGAATATCCATAAAAAAAATAAAAAGAATGTCCTGCAAACCTTTCTAACATTTGATCAATAAAGGGTAAGGGAAAGTGGTCTTTCTTAGTGGTATTATTCAATTTTCTATAATCTATACACACTCGCTACCCATCAACAACCCTTTTTGATATAAAATCACCCTTTTCATTTTCTATCACCGTCATCCCACTCTTTTTAGGCACACATTGAATTGGACTCACCCACTTACTATCAAAAATAGGATAAATGATATCTGCATCTAAAAGTTTTATAATTTCTTTCTTCACTACTTCCTTCATGTTTGGGTTAAGTCTTCTTTGTCTCCCAGCTATAGGCCTATGCCCCTCTTCCATATAAATCTTATGCATGACAATAGAGGGACCAATTCCTTTTATGTCAGAAATTTTCCAACATAGAGCTCAAATTCTACCTTTTTCTACCTCACAAACTCTCTTTTCTTGCTTAATGGTTAGTTTATTAGAGATAATAATAGGTAGTGTATTGGCCTCTCCCAAGAGTGCATATCTTAAGTGGTTGGGTATTGGCTTAAGCTCTCTAACTTTAGTGGCTTTTCAATGGAAGGGGGTGTAGTGGGTTTTCACTTCTCACCAACAACTTAGGTTTGGTGAATTCATGCTCATGCTCTTTCTTACTCTCTAACTCATCACTTGGTATCTCATCTTCCCCACTCACATATGAAATAGAGTTAACTTTTTGAACACATTCATCAATTGCACAAATTTTCATGCATGATTCATCATCTAAAGGGTATTTCATTAATTAAGATATTACAAAGTCAACCTTTTCATCTCCTACCCTTAATGTTAATTTGCTTTCATGAACATCAATTATAGCCCTACTAGTGTTCAAAAAAGGTCTACCTAAAATCAGTGGACAATATCTATCTTCCTCAAAATCTAAAATAACAAAATCAATAGGAAAAATAAACTTGTCTACCTTTACTAGGACATCCTCTATCACTCCATGAGGCTTCTTTATACAGTGATCTGCAAGTTGCACTGACATATTAGTGGTCTTCATGTCCCCCAATCCTAAGCTCCTGAAAGTAGAAAGAGGTATTAGATTAATACTTGCCCTTAAATCACACAAACATCTAGGAAATTCACTAATGCCAACAATTCATGGAATAGTAAAACTCCCTGGATCCTTTAATTTGGGTGGAATTTTTCATGAAATGATCGAACTGCATGTCTCTGTCAAAGGTATTATTTCATGATCATCCCAACGCCGTTTGTTTGTAATAAGGTCCTTCAAGAACTTGGCGTACTTAGGCATTTGCACTATTGCTTCAAAAAAGGGCACATTGATTTGCAGCTTCTTAAAGATTTCCAAATATTTTGAAAATTGCTCTTTATCTTTCTGCTTATTCAATCTTTAGGGGAATGGTAGCTTTAGCACAAAAGAGGAAGATGTAGGTTTAGAAACTTCCTTGTGATCGGTTTTGCTCTCCTCTTTTGCCTCATCCTCTACCATGACATATTGTTCCTCATCCTTCTTCTCATCCTCCTTGAAAATTTCAGCTTGTGTCTTCACCTCCTTGCCACTTCTTAGAGTTATAGCCTTCAATTCCTTGGGATTTAACTTTGTTGTACTTGAAAGGTTTCCTTACGCTCTTAATACTATGGCATTAGCAAGCTGTCCAAGTTGTACCTCGATGTTGTGAATCGAAGAGGAGTTATTCTGCGCAATTTGATCGAACTTGGCCTCCATTCTCTTTTGGTTCTCCTTATGGCTAGACAACTTGTTTGTGATGGCATCTAAAAATTTATCTAACTTGTTCTCCATAGAAGCCATCCTATCTTATGGTGGGTGTTGAAATCCTGGTGGTGCTTGTTGCCTTTGCAAGTTATTATTGTTGGGAAAGTTTGGAGCAGCCACATTATTGTTATTACTCCACAAAAAATTCGGGTGGTGTGTAAGTGTTGGAGTATAGATTGTTGGCTTGCCTCCCTTAAAATTGATTGCCAATAAAATTTACTTGCTCTTGATATCCATCTCCCACCATGCCTGCATCACTAAAACCAAATTCATTATTAGAGTAACCTAAAAAATTACAAGTGTCACCATTAGGGGCTGAATTAGTTTTATGGGTGAGGTAGCCAAGTTGCTTTGTCAATGCAGAAATTTGAGCTTGGAGGTCTGTCACTATGTTAACTTCGAGCCTTCCCATTTATTTTGGAGGATGAACTCTCTCAGAAGACCATAGGCAATTTTCACTCGCCATCCTTTCCAAAAGTTCTGTAGCCTCATCCACTGTTTTCCTCATAAAAAATCCACTAGCCTTAACATAAATGGAATCTCTTGTAGAACTTATAACTCCATTATAAAATGTCCTTATGAGCACATCTATTGGTAGTCCATGATGTGGACAGCTCCTTTACAACTTTGTAAACTTCTCCCAAGCTTCACTCAAGGATTCAAGCTCAAATTATTGGAATGAAGTGAGCTCTTTCACCACCTTTGCTGTCTTAGATGGTGGAAAATATTTAGCTAGGAACCCCTTCGCCAAATCATTCCAATTAGTGAAAGAACTAGGTGGTTAAGATTTTAACCATGCTTTAGCCTTATCCTTTAATATGAATGGAAATAGTCTCAGCCTTGGTGCATCACCAGACACACTATTGTACTTGAGTGTGTCATAAATTTCCAAAAAATTGGCAATATGGTCATTTGGGTCCTCATTCAGTATGCTATAAAATTGAATGGTTGATTGGAGCATCTACAGCAAAGCCAGTTTGATCTCAAAGTATTGGCTTCAACAGTTGGTCTTATGATGCTTTGCCTTATGCCTCATAAATCAGGCATAAACGTGTCCAGCAACACCCTTGTATTAGCTTGATTTTCATTATTTGCCATTGTGCTTGACTCTTCTCGTGAGCATCTTCGGTTTTCCTTTTCAAACTTGGTTAATTCCGGTATGTATGTGAGTGGTTTCTTCCATGACTTTCGGGTACTATGCATACACCGAAAAGCTCTGCAGAATAAAAGAACAAAAGAATTAAAAAAAGAAAAAAATAATAAAAATTGATGCCTTAATCCAACAAAAATTAAATCAATTATGATGTTAGAACCGAGTCCCCGGCAACTACGCCAAAAATCCGCAAGCGTACGGTGTCAAACATGTAGTAAAAATTCATTCCCTCAAAGACTAGTTCTAACCACTTATTAACCTAATTTTCTATTGTCCAAAGATTTTAATTATGAGAGGTAGCAAGAAAATTAAATAGCAAATAAATAAATTTGTAAAATAGAAATAAAGTCTAGAACAATGAACACAACAGTTAGGAATTGATTTTCTCTCACAATCCTTAGCTCACTTTAATTAATGAGCCTATCAATATTGTAAGTCCCGGGTATTTCTAAATTATCAATTAATCTCTCTCAAGTATTAACCAAATTTAATTCATAATTCTCAAATAAGAATATTAAGCCCTAATTCTCATTGTAAACTTAATTCCTTAAATCAAACCATAAATTTATATACCCAAACCTAATTGGAATTTAATTTGCTTATGATATCTCTACCTATAAGCAATATAAACCTTTATTTATAGATCCATCAAGGTTTTGATCTCTCATCCTAAAACCCTAACTTTAATTGTGCTAATGGTGATCAAGCATCAACACAAATTAAGCACAATAAATATATCTTGCAATTAATTAATAAATTTCATTAAATAAAGAAAAACTAATTCATGTTCAAGTCATCAATCCCTAACCAAAATAAACTTAGCCTAAGATGATGTAAAAATATCCCACATAATTATAAAAATAATCTATAACAATTACAAGAATAGAGAAGAGAGAAGAAAATAAAATTAGGAATTTTTGTTCTTCACTTCTTCAACTCTTGATATCTCTTGAGTTCCTCTCCAATTCTTGTGCTTTTCTGGGTTTTTTTCTCCCCTCAAAATCGACCCTAAAGCCTCTTGAAGGGTAGACATGTTGCCTTTAAAACAAGTCATGCCACATTATCAAAATTTGGCTTAACAGAGGGCTACGATGGCAACAGCCCTCTTGCTCAGTTCGACACATCTTCTCAGTTGCGGTCGCAGCACGGGCTGCCACCACAGCACTATCAGTGAAAAATTTTCAGCTTCTCTCAACTATGGTCGTAGCATGGGTTGTGATGGCAGTCTAGTCTTCGCGCCAATTTATTTTTCAAATGCTACGATCTTCATTCTCCTATGACCAAAGCTAACTCTTTTCATCCAAAATGCAATTTTTTCATACAAACTCCTTCACCAAGAGTCCAACCAACCTAAAACACATAAATAAAAATTAAAACCAAGAAACTCATAAAATATAATTAATTAAAACATAAAAATTACTAAAAAATAAAATAAAATGCCTAACTAATAACACAAAATTTCACACAAACAATTCCTCTTTTTTTCTTTATTTTTATTTTTCCTCTTTTGTTTAAGTAATCCTATTAATCATTGGCATGATCATTGCATAATCACTTTTTGACTTTAACAACCAATTTTGAATCACTAATATGTGTATTTAAGTATTGTCATAAGTTAGGATCCAAAGCAAGCCAAGTTAGTGAAGTATTAAAGATTAAAAAATGACTAATATCAAGTTGTAAGGATGCTCACAAATAAGGTCAAGATCGTGAGCATCCGTATGATCCTTAAAGTAGCATAGAACTTTAACTTCTCAAAGCTACAGAGCCCCTCATGGTTCCCATCATGACCATGAGAGCATAATCACACTCGTGACTGTGGGAATCAAAATCATGAGCCTTAATCCTCAATAGAGTAAAAGTCATAGGGCCTCTTATGGTCCCAACCACAATCACAAGAAGCTCAAGCTTGATTGTGAGACATAAGTATTTAAAGAAGCAAAAGACACAAAGTCCCTCATGATCATGAAGAAAACTATCACGATCGTGAACATACAAATCATGATCATGAGGAAGATCATGATTGATGTGGCAAAGCTACAATGAGCAGATATCAAAAAGCAATGGTCAAATTTTTATGCTTATGATTGTAAGGAGATATTTTGTTATAAAAGCTAAAGAATGCATTTAATGAAGAAGGAGAAAAAGAGAGGCATGAATTTTTCATCTCCAACCGCTAATTTTTAATGCTTCTAAGTGAAAATACCTTTTGAATACTCATTTAGGAGGTTAAGAAGTTTATTGGATGAATTAATTGCTTTGTAAATAGTTGCTCGTTGTAATCTTGAATACTTTCATTAGCTTCTGACAAGAACAAGGACAACGAAGTTCAAACAAGCATTGAATTCATTTGTTCTTTACATTATGAGCAAAATGGTGGATTCGACCTTAAGTACAAGCATAGAGCTGAATGAAGAAGAATTCAAGCTAATTAGCTTAATTTCCTATTCTGAAATTAATTAGCTTGAATTAGATGAATTTTTAAGTTATTTTTTTTCGAGACAATAAGGAAGATTCAAGAAGATTCTACAAGAGTTAAGAAGATTCAAGGATATTCCAAGTCAAAGTCAACAAGTCAAAGTCAAAGAGTCAAGGGTCAAGGGTTAACATGCTGAGTTGTGATTTTGCTTAGTTGTATTGAGTTGTCAGTTTGACTTTTCAATGATGAGTTGTCATTAGTTATCCTATTTTGAAGGAATCCTCTTTAGTTAAGGATTTTCCTTTATAGGTATCTTTAGAAGTAAGTAAGAAAACATTTTCCTTTAAGGATTAGGATGTTTACATGCCTATATAAGGGCTTAAATAATGTAAAACGAATTTAAGTGATTGAAATATTAAAAAGTGAGGTTTTTCCTCAAACTTTGTTCTTTTGAAACTTTGCAAGTTTACTTGAATTGTTTCACTTCTACCTTTCATTACAATTGCTAGGTTAGATTAAGACTTAGAATTGTGTGATTGTTCATCTCTTAATAACTAAGTATCTTACTTCAATTCAATAAGCAAGGGGTTTAGTTCCACCAATGCAACTTTAACTTGACGATCTTGGGCAACGATTTCAAATTTGGATGTGCGCTCTATCTCAGTTATAGGTAGGGTTCATATCAGTTTGGTATCAGAGCCAAACTTCAAGTTTGGTTAGCTATCCTTTTAATTTTGTTCACAATGTCTTTTTTTCTTCTCAATTCTTCAAATTATAAAAAAAAAATTGAGTGAAACACGAGAGCATTCACATCCTTGAGTGTAAACACATAGGGGAATACTTTATGAAGATTTCTTTTCTATATCTTTTCTAATGAGATTTTCAGTATGGATATGCCTTATTTTCTTGGTAGGAATAATTCTTATGTTTACTTGACATGGGTGTAACAAATGGAGGAGATATTTGATTCTCTTGAAATAAGTGATTTCCAAAAGTGCAAACTTACTTCTTATAAATTTTTAGGTCGTGCTGCTATATGGTGGGAAGATTTGGTGGTTTTGTGGAGAGAGAATGGGAATAGTGAGATTAAAAATTAGGAGTTAATGAAGAGGTTAATGACAAGACATTTTATTCCTCGTGATGTTAGGGATAAATACTATCTTAAATTACAAAGGCTTAAACAAAGTGATGAATTATATGTTGATGATTATGCTAAAGAGTTTAAGTTTTTTGTAATTGCAAGTGATTTAGGTGAATCTGAAGGGAAAAAAATTACTAGATTCATAAGTGGGCTTAAGAGTGAAATTAGACAAGATTTTGAGTTAGTAAAACAATTGCAACCTTTTTTATCTTTGAATGATGTAATCATACTTGCTTTGAAGAGAGAGAGTTGGAGTAATAAGGTTGATGGTGAGAGTGGTGATAATGTTGAAATAGCATTGAGCGATCATGAGAAGAAACATGAGCATCAATTATATGATAAAACTATGGAGGAGAGCATTATTCATAAAGAGAAGTGTGAAAAAGAAGATGTTGATATTAAAGTTAGTAAATTGGTTGAGCAACAAGTTAAGGTGAAGCGTGGGAGGAAGAGTGCTAAGTTGAAACTTTAACACCAATGACAACTATTGAAGACCTGTGCATTATTCAACAAAGTGAAGAGTTTCCATCTTCATTTGGGAACACTTTGGGGAGGGAAACCTATGAAGTTGAGAGAAAAGAAAAAAGTACACTAAGTGTTAAAAATGAGTTAAGTGAGAAAAGAGAGGAAAATGAGAAATACTTAGTGAGAGAAAACAAGTAAGGCATGAATGAAAAGAATAAGCTAGATATTAAAAGCATCATGAAAGATAAGGAGCTGATTATTCATCATGATTATACTAACAACTTTAATCTTTCTTTTTCTAGTATTTTGAAAGTTGTTTTACAAAGCTTCATGCCATATAAAGATCCATTAAAGGATATTGTTGATGTACCTTATGCCTCCAAGAGAATCTATGGAGTCTTCACTTGTAGCAAGAAGAACTTGAGATATTCATGTTTCAAGTTTAAAAGGAAGGAATAAGAATACAATCCTTACAAGTTTATGGATAAGAATTCTTTGTTCCAATTGTTCAATTAAGTTCAAGTTATGTTGGAGCTACTTGTGTGGATCATTACTTTAAAGGAGAAGTTTTCAACCAAGGAGTTTGTGTTTGACCCTGGAGGAATTATAAATTTATCAACTTTAGAAGAAGGCTATGATTCGAGGACTAATCATCTTCAAGAGGGAGGGAATGATAAGAATAAGGACAAAGAAGTTCAAACAAGTATTAAATTCGTTTGTTCTTTACATTATGAGCAAAATGGTGGATTCCACCTCAAGTACAAGCATGGAGCTGAATGAAGAAGAATTTAAGCTAATTAGCTTAATTTCCTATTTTGACCTTAATTAGCTTGAATTGGATGAATTTTTAAGTTATTTTCTGTTTTGGATACAATAAGGAAGATTCAAGAAGATTCTACAAGAGTTAAGAAGATTCAAGGATATTCCAAGTCAAAGTCCACAAGTCAACAAGTTAAAGTCAAAGAGTGAACAAGTCAAGGGTCAAGGGTCAACATGCTGAGTTGTCATTTTGTTTAGTTGTATTGAGTTGTCAATTTGACTTTTTAACGATGAGTTGTCAATTTGACTTTTCAATGATGAGTTGTCATTAGTTGTCCTATTTTGAAGGAATCCTCTTTAGTTAAGGATTTTCCTTTATAGGTATTTTTAGGAATAAGTAAGAAAACCTTTTTCTTCAAGAATTAGGATGTTTACATGCCTATATAAGGGCTTAAATAATGTAAACCGAATTTAAGTGATTGAAATATTAAAAAGTGAGGTTTTTCCTTAAACTTTGTTCTTTTGAAACTTTGCAAGTTTACTTGAATTATTTCACTTCTACCTTTTATTACAATTGCTATGTTAGATTAAGACTTAGAATTGTGTGATTGTTCATCTCTTAATAATTAAGTATCTTGCTTCAATTCAATAAGCAAAGGGTTTAGTTCCATCAACACAACCTTAACTGACGATATTGGGCAATGATTTCAAAATTGGATGCGTATTCTATCTCAGTTATAGGTGGGGTTCGTATCAACTTCTTTGAGAGTTAGGTTGCGATTTAGTGAAAGGATCTACTTTACTCCTTTCTTGGGTTAAGTTAAAGGAAGTAAGGATCAATTTCACTAGTTTGGTTTAAGTATTAGCCATCCAAAACACTTAAGAATTAGGATATTGGTTTGAGATGAGCCAAAACTTATACTGTAAAGTTAGAGTTGAACTAAGAAAAACTCATTGCTTGGAATCAATCTTGGGAATATAATTGATACAGGTGATTGAAAATTCTAACTTAAGAGATATTAGGTAGGATATATAGGATTAGTTAAGAATTCGAACTCCTTAAAATTGATTGTGTCCTTATAGTTGTTCAAGCTTTAAACCCTTGCCTTTTCTTTAATCCTTTCAAAACTTCTCATAACCTATAATTTTTCCATTTAAACTTTTAAAATCTCTATTCACCTCTCTTCTAAGACTTTTTTAGGTTCCCTTTTAAAGATTTTTGTACCTAACTAGACTATGATAATATCTACTTATTTTGTGTGTGGAGATCTAGTTGTAGGAGAAGCTGAGTATCTTAGAGGCACTAACCAACAATTATTTAAGATATAGCCCAGGGAGTCATCAGAGGAGATGTCCTAAGAAAATCTATAATTGAGCTCCTTTTGAGTTGTATTGCATTAAGTCTCAAGTTTGGATGGGCACAGTCATTGATGCTGAGATTACTTAGGTCTGCGCATGGTAAAGATTAGAGTAGGTTATATGCCCACTTATGTGAACTACATTGTAATCTCTAGCTTTCGCTCATGTAAACATTATGTCCCTATATACATGTGCAGGCAGTATAGGGAGGCAGGCTGTGCCATTTGAGTTGCTTGAGTTTTAAGGTGGTCAGCTATCTCAGCAATTCATGGACCACTTTAGTGCTAATTGGCCACACATGATTATTAACTACTTTAGGACCAGTATTAGTGATGAGATGTCTAATGATGCATATAAGGGCTGGGTAATTTCTAGACAAATCCTTCCTTCTTTGTCCCGAGACCAATTGCTTCTATTTTCACTCCTGGCATTAGCAACAATTCATCCAAGCACAACTAATCTTCCACCACCTATCATACATAAACTGGAAAAGTAGAAACAGGCAAAAAGAGTGAAAGCAGAAAATGTAAACTATGCTTAACAAGTCTTAACATGCTTTAACTTGTAGTAATGAGACATAATATTTTTGCATATGCAATCATAAATTCAACAAAACATTGTCATATGCACTAAGATTACATTTAAATATCGTATAGTTACATTTATACTAATTTTAATTAATGGTACCTCTGTCCTTAACTAGCCCTTTCGGATTTTCTAACTAGGTATTTTCTCTCCCCTTACTTTTTTTCTCT
>CATIWK010243036.1:0-14041 GCA_949634005.1 Mallotus japonicus
GCAACAAAAAGCAACAACAGGCAACACAAAACAACAAAAAAGCAACAACATGCAACAACAAGCAACAAAAAGCAACAACAGGCAACACAAAACAACAAAAAAGCAACAATAGGCAACAACAAGCAACACAAAGCAACAACAGGCAACACAAAAGAAACAAGAAGCAACACAAAAGCAACAAAAAATCACAATATTGAAAAATAAAAAAGCAACGACACTGAAAAATAGAAGCAACAACAAACAACAAAAAAACAACAAGCAATTACTTGTAATTTTTTTCTAAACTGCCGTATTTAAAAATTAATAAATTTTAACTAATTTAATTTAATGTAAATAAAATTATAAAAACAATAAAAACATTATAATAATTATTTAAAGTGATTACATATCTTATAATTCGGTTTTAAAATACTGTTTAAAGAAAATAAACTCGTGCGAATTGATTCTATTTTTGTAATTACTTGTAACTTTCAAATGGCATTTGGCTAATTTATGTTATAAATATGTAATTTTTATTACAATTACCAATTTTTTTATTATATTTACTTAAAATTATTATTAATATACATTACAATTAAATGATACTGAAATTATATAAACAAGTCTATTTGCAAGCTTGTTTGCGAGCTTGTTCACAAACATTTTAAACGAGTCTGTTCGCAAGTTTGTTCACGAATATCTTAAACGAGTCTGTTCACGAATATTCTAAACGAGCCCGTTTGCGAGCTGGCTCATGAACATATTAATGAGCATGTTCGCGAGCTTTAACAAGTCGAGCTTTAAGATGTTTGAGCTCTATTCGTTTATCTTTCGAGCCTCAAAATCATGTTCGGGCTCTGTTCTTTTAACTTAATAAACAAGCTCGAACGAGCTTTTAACGAGTCGAGCTCTTAGTGGCTTGCGAGCCGTTCTATTTAGAACACATTCAATCATCCATATGCTCTTGGACATTATAATTGCTCATGACAAAAATTTCTCATCTACTTAGAATATTTCATCTAAAGCTTTAGAAATTTTCTAACTTTGGTTCTTCCATAGAGAAGCAACTAATCCCTTTTTAGGAATATCAGTACCATGAATATTGATATGAGGGGATCTTTTTCAAATATAGATGCATTCTTTACCTTAAGATCATACCAAAAATAGAATATATCATCCTTTCCTAATTGATTAAAAAACATAAAGTTGACAAATTTTATAATTTTCACTAGAAATCTCCATGACCAACTAACATCATAGGACTTTAGAATTCCCTAATAACTTAGCATTTTAAACTTGTTTTCAGGTAAATTATATAGATAGTTACTAAACTTTATACTTGATTACAATTTAATTACAAAACTTTAGTTTGTATCTTTTTGGATAGCAAATTTCTATTTGAATTTCATATGTAGTCTCTATACAATTTTTTGGTCCACTACCAATTTCTACCCTGGCCCCTCTTTATCATCTCCAAATCCACTTACATCTATTTTATCATCGAAGTTATCACTATTTCCTTCACTTTCAACATCACAGCTCTCTTTGTTATCACTGCAATCATTAGTGTCACTCAAATTCCCACCATATAATTTGATTGAACTGACTCATTTCTAGGTATTTCTTCTACCAAAGATGCTTGCTTCTTTATAAAAAGCTTGTTGCATGCAAGAACTCAAAGAACATAAATATTCTTTAATTCTTATCGATTATTTAGTTGGATTTTCAATTGGATTTGACTACATTTTGATTCTTTCGCTGCATTTGGAATTTCAAATTCATAAAGATTCCTTTTTCGACTTTTGGTTTGATATGATGAAGGAAGAAATTAAGAATCCAAAATTGACCATTGGTCAATTAAGGATTTGATGTAAATTGATAATTTTGAAAATTAATTACTTTTAATGAGATAATACAATATTAAAGTGAGCTGTCAATCCAACTTAATAAATATTTACCATATCATATAGCATTTAAAACATGCTTTTTAGTCTATTTATCCTGGGGTTAAATAGATCACATATAGAAGTTTAAATATGCAATTGGTTAATTTAAGAGTTGAAGGGTGATAACAACAGATAGGGTGAAATCGAGGCATGAAATGATGCATTTGGGTAGGTTTTGAACCCTTTAATGTTGTTTAGACAAAAAAAAATAACAAGCCCGTCTAGCTCAGTCGGTAGAGCGCAAGGCTCTTAACCTTGTGGTCGTGGGTTCGAGCCCCACGGTGGGCGTTAAATTTTTCAACGGCCTTTTTCTTGTTGGTCCTCTCCTTATTCTACTGTGTCCTTAAACTGTTTGACAAAATTCCCACACCCAATATGTAAACCCATTTAAGTTTATTGGTTTTGTTCTGCTACTTCTTCTTTTCGTCATTTTTTAAGCAATTTTTACTGCCATAGCAATCAGTTTTTAGTGTTCGTGTTCAGCTCTGTATGTCTCACTCATGGGTTCGATCGCTTTTAGTTGGAAAGAGGTACTGTGGTTCTTCCTCAATCTTACACAAAACCGTTACTCTCTACTCGCTATCAAGTCAATTTAACTACAACTTTATCCCTTTATTCAAGCCGTCGTCAGGTAACAGCTTTATCAATTCTTTTTTTCTCACTACAACAATTCTTTTTCCTCTGTGTTTTGATTAATATATACTGTGCTTGTAACCTTGACAGGATTTCTATTTAATCATGCTGCTGTTGTCAATGATAATAGAAGCTTTTTTCAGTTAAATGAAAGATGGGTGCTTGGTCGGCCATTTTGCTCTATGCATCATCCAAATGAGATGTCAGAGTTGGATTCTGATAATGTAACGTGTAATAATGATTTGGAGCAGACTGATGTTGGTGTTGCCAATGATGAAAAAGTTTTGGTCGACTTTACCAAAATCGATAGTAATTTGCTTCCAACTGTCATTATTGTTGGGCGCCCGAATGTGGGAAAATCAGCCCTTTTCAATCGGTTAGTTTCATTGTTTGCATTATCAAAGAAGGTTGCTTTATATGTGTGTGTGTGTGTGTGTTATGTGTTCTTCCCCAAGTGTTACTTGTCGTAGTCGACAAAATTGGTTATTTGCTTGGTTTTACTTGTAGATTGATTCGGAGGAGGGAGGCTCTTGTTTACAACACACCAGATGATCATGTTACTCGAGACATTAGAGAAGGCATTGCTAAGTTGGGTGATCTGAGGTTTCGTGTGTTGGACTCTGCTGGTCTAGAAGCTGAAGCAGCTGCAGGGTCTATTCTGCAAAGAACAGCGAGCATGACTGCAACCGTGCTTGCTAGGACTCAATTTGCAATATTCCTGATAGATGTTAGGTAAGTTTATATGTAAAGTACTATGTTCATTTGAATATTGATAAAATGATAGTATAGCAATGCACATAGTGCATGCCTGCAATATGTTTAGTCAATTTGCATTTGAATCGAGATTTCTTGGCTATGTGTATTTTGGTGGATGCTAGCATATTTTTTTTTTCTTTCTTTCGACATGTATAAGTTTCATATTTCGTGTGGATTCTAATGAAAACAAGACATACAGATTGCACTTAAAACAACTGAGTGTCAATCTACTATAATTTAATAGAGTACCTAGAGATGTCTTCTTATCATTTCTTGGTGTTATGCCTTGATCAGAGCTGGACTGCATCCATTAGATTTGGAGGTTGGGAAGTGGTTGCGCAAACATGCTCCTGGGATCAATCCTATAGTAGCAATGAATAAATCTGAATCACTTTGTGATGGTGCTGGCTCTATTGCTGAGGCTGCTGATGAAGTGCGTATGCTAGGATTCGGGGATCCTATTGCCATATCTGCTGAGACAGGGCTGGGTATGACAGTACTCTATGATTCCCTTCGGCCTTTGCTCATGGAATATATGCTCAAAGTCTTGAAAAGTAAGGATTCTTTTGCTGTGTTAGATCCTCTTTTTTCCAGAATGCAGTGTCAGCTATCTATGCTGCAATTTGTAATTTGCATATGAGCAATGTTGGCTTTTGCTTGCAATGAGTAACTTTGTGATGAACTTTGAGTTCTTCACATGGATCCAGAAATCACTTGAAAGTTTTACAGCTCATATTTAATTACATAGAGGGATGTATTTGGGATGGATTTTCTCTAGCAGGACAAGCATGGGAAAGGGAAGAAATTCTTATTGTAATTTATTCTTTTCTTCCTCTCCTTATGTATTTCATAGTAACCTAATGTTATCAGTTTCTATTGGTGGGTTTTATGTGTGTGTGTGTGTGTGTGTGTGTGAGAGAGAGAGAGAGAGAGAGAGAGAGTCTTCTTTAGGTTTTATACAGATGTTATTTTTTCTCATTGTTGTTGAAAAGACTGAGCGAGAGCATAAAAGCACCTTTTGACTGGATTTTCTCTTTGTATCATTGATACTTCCCAGAGAAATTACCTAAATGATCTCAAAGTAATTTGATCGAATTATCATTTATCAATTTCATAGGCTACATAGCCAGTGCAATTTTTGGATCCACCGAAACAGGGTCCTGGGTTTGGAATGCAAAGCTTAGATTCCATAGGTCACCTTGCTCACCTATTTACATGAAGTGGATGATCTTAGGCCTCAAACATATGATATCTTGTTGCAAGCCTAAGGCATTGATTTTCATACTAGATAGTTTGCTTCAGTTTGATTCTCTGCATCCTGGTTTTTTGTAAATGATTTTATTGATAGACTTAGCAGTACTTATTATCTTCTTAATTTCTTTCTAATCTTACTCTGCATTTCAATAACTTTTAGACAAATGTAACCAACTCAGTAGCGATAGTGCTATTCATGATGATAGCTCAAATGAGGTTGAGGAGTCTAAGCTGCCATTGCAGTTGGCTATCGTAGGTCGGCCCAATGTTGGAAAGTCAACCTTGCTAAATAATTTGTTACAAGAAGAACGTGTGCTGG
Organism: Mallotus japonicus; assembly: GCA_949634005.1. Classification (NCBI taxonomy): domain Eukaryota; kingdom Viridiplantae; phylum Streptophyta; class Magnoliopsida; order Malpighiales; family Euphorbiaceae; genus Mallotus; species Mallotus japonicus. Next base: position 4,888 of record CATIWK010243036.1, read on the forward strand.
TGGGCCCAGAGGTTGGTCTGACTAGAGATTCCATTAGAGCTCAGTTTGAGTTTCAAGGAAGAAGCATATATTTGGTAAGCATCAAAACTTGCATTTTGTTATAATGTTGACGAATTATTGGTTTTGTGAATCATGCGTATTCAAAGTATGTTCGCTTGCAGTGTTCTGTGTGTGATATGCAGTTCAAACTTTGATATTTATTCTTCTGTGTTGATGAAGAGAAAAATACGACAAAATTGCAAAATTAAGGTTGCTATCATTCACTTTTTGAGCTTATCCTTATTCATGAGTGCGGTTAAGCTTCTCTATGTATCCTATGCAATGAAATCCATGTGTTAGAGCAGCTGCAACAATTTTGAATTTTTTTTTTCTTTCTTTGCTTTTCTTATTTTGAGGAGCTTACATTAAGCTCACCTGCTACTTGGTTTAGTGACATTAAGCTTGCTCACCATTTAGCTTAATACACTATTAGGCTTTAAGAATGTTAAACTTACTTACATGCTAGTCCCTCAAATTTTATTGAGGTCTCAACTTTCAATTCAAACCCAATTTCTTATTTTTTTATACCTATAACTTTTAATGTAAGAATGCAATGTGCATCCACCTACCAATGTAAAATGATTGAACTGCCTGTATGAGCATGGAAAGTAGATAGAATTCAATAATTCACTTCCTAAACCATTGTTGTTATTTTATGGCAGCATAAAATAAAGTTAATATTCATCAACGATTTGTTGCTATCTTTTCGTCCCTTTTGGTTAGATGGTGATGCGCCATTACTAAGGATGCAACAAGCTGAATAACTTTCTGTTGGAATTTTACTTGAATTGCACGATCTCCTGGGATCTTGCGTAGGGGAATGATCGATAAAAACTTTAGGGTTGTGATTTGTGGTTTGTGTCAGTTTTTATCTATTCCATTTCCCTATTTAATTATTGTCAGATAATCAGATTTGACTATTTCTGAGTTTTTTTTTTTTTTCTTGATTAGGTTTTATCCTTTAATGATATGCATTGACAGGAAAGTTTGGATATGATTGCAGAAACTGGCATATAATGATGCAGTCACTATCAAATGAAATCCTTTAGAAATTTATCTCTAAATTCAAAAACAGCCATTGAATTACTAGGCTGGCATTAATTTGTTCTGTTGATGCTCTTGGTTATATGTATAATTTGATCATTGATCTGGTATTATTTTTATTCAGGTGGACACTGCAGGTTGGTTGCACAGGACAGGGCAGGAGAAAGGACCATCATCATTGAGCATTATGCAATCAAGAAAAAATCTGATGAGAGCTCATGTGGTGGCTTTGGTGCTTGATGCAGAAGAGGTAAGTCGTGAATTTTGTGATTCTTTTTGCCTCTTAGTATTTTGCAATGTGTTAACCTATTTATCCTGAAGCATGCTTAAGTTTTTCTTTGATGACGAAAATAAATATGAATAATGTGGATATGGCTATCAAATTTACTTTGAAACATCTTCGTGCTTTCAAACTAGTAGAGTTACCCCAGAATTGGCTCCCTCATATTTTCCGAAAAATCAAAACAAAAAAATATAAAAAATAGTTGAAGATTATCTGGACCTCCTGTTTTATCATCAAATTGATTTGATCTTTATTGTGAAATATCAAGGCTAAGTTCCATGTGATAGCAATAGAAACAACTGCTGACAAAGAATATGAAATATTGATTCCTGAATACTCTGTTTTTGTTAAAATCTCTCCATTTTGTCTAATATTCCAGTCTGATACATGACTGTATTTATGATGACTAGATTGCAAAAGCTAGGCGAAGTATGACACATGCTGAAGTAGTGATAGCAAGGCAGGCTGTGGAAGAAGGACGGGGATTGGTTGTCATTGTGAACAAGATGGATATTCTGCAAGGAGAACAATATTCAAAGTTATTTAAAAAGGTTATAGAAGCTGTTCCTTTAGAAATACAGACAGTAATACCGCAGGTTTGTCTACTGTTAATACTGACCTTATTCTTAATTAAGGTTCTCCTTGTTTGTACATATTTTTTTATTAAATTTTTGGTTGTGTAGAGCAAGATCCTTTGTTTGATTTTCTCTGGTTGCGTTGGTTTTACTGTGTTGATTATTATTCTCATAATTGAATTATTGTTTATATCTTTATGTTAGAAAGTTTTGTGTATGTTAGGGCTTTCAATTTGTAAGTGGAAAGTGAAAGAAGACTGATTTTATGCTTTTATAACATCTACAGGTTTAGGTTTATCCTTTACTTCAGTGATTTAGTATCATGAAAAGATCACTAAGCTAACTAGTTGGTGTAAAACCTGATATATGATATTCCAAATATTTACTTCAATAGCGCGCTTTTCTCAATAGCCTTTGCAAAAGCACTGCAAATAAATCCTTTCTACTGCAATGTCTGCTTCAACAGATTTGAGTTTCAGATTTGGACAAAGTTAACCAATAAACAGTCCGGACTTGCCATAATCTTCAAGAAATATGAGCACTTCTGACTGCCTTTGGTGTAATGAATTATCCAGTATAAGAATATCTCTAGCAAACAAATATATGTCATAAGATGAGAAGCCATCTGGTTATATAGAAACATCAATACACTTTTTATGGCGTTTTAATTATGTGATCTTGTTGTGTTTGCAGATTTCTGGTATTCCAGTTGTATTTATTTCAGCATTAGAGGGTATGGGCCGGATGGCTGTCATGCGTCAGGTCATTGATACATATGAGAAATGGTGCTTGAGATTACCCACAGCTCGGCTAAACCGTTGGCTTCGTAAGGTTAGCAGTTTAGACATTCTATTTCCCCTTTCTGAACCATTTAGACATACAATTTGTTAATATAATAAACTGTCTTGTTACTTGCCTGTTTACAGGTTATGAGCAGACATTCTTGGAAAGATCAGGCTGCACAACCCAAGATCAAGTACTTCACTCAGGTGAAGGCCCGTCCGCCAACTTTTGTTGCCTTCACAAGTGGTAAGACGCGACTTTCAGATACAGACTTAAGGTTCTTGTCCAAATCTTTGAAGGAGGACTTCGACTTGGGTGGTATTCCCATCCGGATCATGCAGCGGTCTGTTCCTAAGAAAATTGGAGGCAGCAGGAGCAAGAATAGTCAATCTACCAGCAGGATGGCTGAAAGAAGCTTGTCAGACAAGAGGTCTGTTGGTGCTTAACTAAACAGTTTTGTGCTTCTAGGCAGGGTGGTTTAGAGTTCTTTCCTTTACTGGAAAAAGCTTGGCAAGTGTTGAAAAGTGGTTCTCAAGTAAAGTGTTTAATTATCAGTTATATAGCTAAGAAAAACTTATACCTAGCTAACTAGATGTAAATTAAAAAATATATGAAATTTTGACTTCGATTTCTGATGATTAGTTTGCCAATAGCTGATTAAGAATGAAGAATTCAAGGTTATAAAATAATGAAGCATCAATAACATATAGAGTTTGTTTTATTGAAATTTTACATGTCATGATATTGACAATGACATTGGTTAGTAACTTGCCATAAATTATTATTATTTTTTTCTTATATGAAAATTATTATGGTCATGACTCATGACTCAAAAGGATCAACATGGGAAGGTATCATTCACAATTTGAGAAGTGGCCTACCTAACATTCCTTTCTCGTCAAATTTATAATTAGGATGCAAACACATTTTTTACTACTCACAGAATGTGTCCCACATGTGACTTGAAGAAATTTAATTAAAAACATCACTCCTATTTTCACACCTTCTAAATTCTAAATACCCAATATATATAAAAAAAAAAAAATTCATTTATATCAAACCCACCCTAAATATATATATCTTTTTCATTTAGCATATCATATGTCACTAAAAAAATATATTCTTTAAGTTTGAAAAAATAATGAAGAAATTAATTTTAAAATTTATTTTTAATCATCTCATCAACATCAAACCAAAGCCCAAAAACAGAAAAAATGTCCAATAATTCAAGTCTGGAGTTGACCAGCAGCATGGACTAGCAGCTAGCAACCAACCCAAAGAAGTGCTGCCAACATCAACATGCATGTGTTACAAAGTTGTCATTGAGAAGATAAAGAAGCTGTGACAGCTAATATCAGGTCATTTTGGACACTTGAAGCAGTGATTTCTGCAAAAATCAAGCCACGAAATGGCCGTCTTAGAGGAAAATATGTTAACTTGTTAATCTTTGGAGCCTTGGGCTCACATCAAAAATAAATCTCAATTTGTTGGATAGGAATCTTCAAAGAGACCTATGGTTTCTTGCACTCTAAGATTATGAGTAATCGAATCAAGTTGAGTTGAGCTTTTTTTAATGTTTAGGGTGCGTTTGAATCGGAGTTAAAGAAATAGGGTGTAACAATTGTAGGTGTATTGGTATAAGAGTAACAATTACAGATATAATAATTAAATTGTTAACCCTGTTTAATAAATAAATGTAATCAATAAGTTGTTAAAGTGAAATCATTTAAAAACATTGTTAATATAATTAATAAAATTTATATAAAATAAATAAAAATAATAACAAAATAAATATATTATTAAATTTTTTAAAAAATAAAAATTAATTTTAAAAATATCATCTTACAAGAAAAGAAATTATTAGAAAAACATTTATGAAGACAAAAATGTATAATATATATTTAAAAAAATGATAACAACACTGTTAGTCTTATAAATTATATCATTTTTTCAATTAAGTTCTATAAGAAATTTTTTTTTACAATCAAATTCTATAAGTTTTAAAAAGTTTTCCGTTAGTCAAAATAATTTTCTATTAGTCAACCCTCAAAATCAAACTTTTTTTTTTTTATATTTCAGTCCTAAGACTATAAAAAAAATGTCATTTTTGATATTTTAAATAAATAATATTTTATTTATGACTTATTCTATGATTTAACTTTTATAATATATAACTATATAACTCACTAAATAATTTCAAAAAAATTTAAAAATAAAAATAATTTTTTCTTAAATTATTATTTTATTAACAATGATAAATAAAAATAATTAAGTATTTTTATTATTTTAAAAATATAATTTTTAATTAATATATCTTAAATGAATAAATATTTTTTACACTTGGATATACTCAATTAATTTTGTCAATATTATAATTTATGTTATATTTTAAATAAATTTTAAACTCAGTTGTATCTTAATTAGACAATTTTAAAAAATATTTCTTTAAATTAGACTATTTTACAAAAACAAAATTTTAAGAATAACATATTTTTATTAATAGTTTTATTTATTATTATAAAATATAATTAATTTGAGGTAAAACAGAATTTTTTTTATATTTTATCTTAAAATAATTATTTTTATTATAACAATTAAAATCATAATAAGGATATGTTAACTTATTTCATTGTTCAAATATTTATTATAAAATAATCTAATTTAAAAAAAATACTTTTTTGAAATTTGACTAACTCAAATTTGATTGAGTTTAAAAAATTTTTAGAAGGCAAATCAAATTATAATATTGACAAAACTAAGTGAGTTTTATCTTTATAAAAAAAAATATTTATTCATGTATAATATATTAACTAAAATTATATATTTACAAATGATTAAGCATATTTAATTAGTTTTATTTGTCATTCTCAACATAACTAATAATTTAAGAAGAATATAATTTTTATTTTTATTTTATTAATTATTTTAGTGAGTTATATAGTTATTATGAAATTTAAGTAATAGAAGTCACAAATAAAAATAAAAATATTATTTATTTAAAATATCAAAATGACATTTTTTAAATAGTTTTGGGACTGAAATGTAAAAAAAAAAAAATTTAATTTTAAGGGTTGACTAACGGAAAACTGTTTTAACTTATGGATATAATTAACGGAAAACCATTTTGAAACTTATAGAACTTGATTATAAAAAAAATTCTTATAGGACTTAATTGAAAAAACGATATAATTTATAGGACTAACAATTTTGTTATCCCTTAAAAAAAATGTAGAATATATATTTATACATCCATACACATAAAAAAAATATTGGTATAAATTTTATACAATATTATGAATAGAAAATAAAATTAAAAATTGAAATTGCCTATAACAATGAATATGAACAAACATATACTGATTGTTGATAAGATTTTTATATACTGATTATTGATATGATTTTTATATATTGATGTAGACACTCTCGGTTTGGGCCTGCAACGAAAGCCCGATGATGAGAAAGTATAAATTTTGAATGCAAAGAAACCTGAAATCTTCTTTAGAATGAACTTGAAAGCCCAAAACCAAGCCCAATTACCTAAGCCTAGCCCAAAACCGCCAAAGAGGCGTGCGCCTCTTCACCCGGGCATCGATGAAGCGCACGCCTCATCGAAGAGGCACCGCCTCTACGCTGCCTACCTGTGACCTACATTTAATGCCCACTTGACCTTGACAATAAGTGGTTGGGTCCCATACCTTACCTCCTGCAACCTTGAGACGTAAATGTTGATTTTTCACAGAAAAGGAATGGCTAAAAAGGTTGCATGGGGAGAAGCCAAAGGGGGTGTCTTGTCCAAGTGGGGGAAATGGGAAAGAGTGAAGGTGAGAGACTTATAGTCTAAGGGAAGTTAATAAAACAGAAAAAAGATGCAGACTAGGAGAGGGGAGGACGGCTGGAAAGAAAAAAAAAACCAGAGAGAAAGAAAAGAAAAGAGAAAGAAAAAGAAGAAGAAGAGAAAAGAGAGAAAATAGCTTAAAATTCCATTTTTGAAGAAGGAAGAAGGGATCCTTGCATTCAAGAGAATCCAAATCAACAAATCAAGCTCTGAGGGCTTAGTTAGGAGCTCCAAACGTGATCAAATCAATGAGAATTCCTATTTTTATGTTTTAAGCTTTTTTTGTTTCATTTAAAGTCTCATTTCTTGATTTTCATTGCTTATTATTGAGTTTCTTGCTCTTTTGATGTTATAATGAAGGCATGAATATGTGATATATTAAGTGTTAGTTATAGATTTATATCTATTTTCATCAAACTTGGAATATTTGCTTTTATTTCTGAGTTTCTGATATTTAAATTGTCTGCTACTGCTGTCTCTGTCAAAGAGGCGCTTCTTGATATTTTGGCGCCTCCTGGCCAAGAGGCGTACGCCTCTTTGTTTTTAATTTCATTTTGATGAATAGTGACATTTATCACTATTCATCTTTTTTTGCTCCGCAACTCCAAAACTTTTTTTGTTTTAACCATTTTGACCAGAATGACGAGAGAAACTCGTACGTATTTTCGGTTTTATTTTACGAGGTCAAATGGTTGCGGTTTTGATTAATTAAAGTTAAGTTTTTATTTGTTAAAAACGTTACTGTTTTCAAATTTGCAAATGTTTTGGCCAATGGTTGCTTGACACATGGCAATTTCACTGTTCAACAAGTCCGGCCCATTTCATTTATTTTGTGATTTGTCTTCCGATAGGTTCGGTTTGGTTTAATTATTATGTGTTTCTTTTTGTATAATTTGCATGTATTATGTGTCTTCCCTGTCATATACCATGATTTTGCATGTAGTCTGTTAGCATGTTATATTTAATTGAATATTTATTTATATTTGTTTAAATATTTTGTGGTTATTATGTGTTAATTAACCAATTGGACTTTCCCTTTTGCTTGATTGATTTTATATTTGCGGGAAGTCTAACCTTTTCGGTTTTGCAGGGATTTTTAGATATTTGTGATTGTTTAATGCTTTTACCTTTTTAATTAATTTGAATTTATTTATTTTGTTTAATTTGTAATTATTCAAATTATTGTAATCACTAATCCCTTCCCCATTTATTTGAAATGTATGGTTGTAAATTATATTTATTTGCTATTATTTGCCAAGGCTAAAAAAGCATTAATAGGACTAATGTGCAAACACGGTAAGAATAAAAGTGAAATGACTGCAATTCAACAGTAATAAAGAAATAATTAAATAATCCAAGGTAATAAAATACAAAACACAAATGGAGGCTGATCGCAAGGTTGGGTGAGCATTCAAATGCTCATACCCAATTTCCGAACCCGTTCTCTGATGACGGCTTCTGGGTATCTTCCGTGGAATCCAGTTGCTGTAAGTGTATCTCGGTTTTCATCCGGGTGGCGACTCCATCTCCGATAATGGGCCCCAAAGCCCATTTTTGTATTTCCTAGCAGGCCTTGAGCTTGCACAATGCCGTGGTCGCTAAACACTTAGGCGCGCGCTAAACCCCGCCACCTACAGGTAGCCTTATGTCTGCTATGTTGGCAATCTCGTTCATCGTTATTGGAATATAAATTCCGAAGACATTAAATTCAATATTTTTTTATATTTTGGTTTACTTGTCATATATTTTTAGTTTGTTTTTCATATATTTTATGTTTCTGATACAATATCTTAATTATAGTATATTTTACGTTTTTGTATATTTTATGTTTTTGATACAATATCTTTATTATAGTATATTTTACGTTTCGGAAAAATATCATTGTACCAAAACAATAAACTTCATATGTTCGTTGCTTTAATAGATTAAAAAAATACTACTAATTACTAATTAATTTTTATTTTTGTTCAAAAAGGTAAAAAAAACATGTGGAGCTCAATTTCAATGGATAAATTTTCCTTCAAACTTAATCAATGATGTTTGATTAATTGATGAAACTTTATTTGCTCAAAAAAATGAAGGGTTTTTAAGTGGTAATGATTAAATATCCAATGAAAAAGAATTCTTTAATCAATTATTGGAAAACAACACATTTGTTCCTTACATGATTTAGCTTGTGGCTATACATTTAAAAGATGGACTCATGAGACTGTCTATTTTTTTTAAAAGTATTTGCACTGTAAATTCTCTTAGAATTTTTTTCTTTTTGGATTTGTGTATATTTTATCCAAGTGCTTGGTGGGGTCTGAAGCACTTAACTATGATATGTTCTAGACTTCGACTTTATTCTTCACCTTGTTTTTATCTGAGTAACATTAAAAGAAAATCCACATTTAGTTGTCATCGCTTGAACATTTAACTTTGATCTAACCTATCCTCCTCTACTATTTACAGGAAGCTAAGAAAGCGCATCTGAAGAAGTTAAATCATGTAAGAAATAAAATGAGAAAAATGTAAAAAGAAAACAAAACAAGAAAAAATATTGCCTAATGCTCTGCTAATAAAAAAAGGGAAAAAATAAGGAAAAAAAGAAGA
>CATIWK010243089.1:0-11814 GCA_949634005.1 Mallotus japonicus
GATTGTTCATCTTTTTAATAACTAAGTATCTTGCTTCAATTTAATAAGCAAGGGGTTTAGTTCCATCAACACAACCTTTCTTGATGATCTTGGGCTAAGATTTCAAAGTTGGATGCGCGTTCTATCTCTATTATAGATAGGGTTTGTATCACTAAATCTAAAAATGTGTATGGTTTTGAAATGTTTACCTGTTTGTTTGTGAATTATATATGAGTTATATATTTTGTGAATGACTACTAATTTTTTGTACCTTGTATTATGTGTCCTAGATGGAATCTACCAGTGGTAGTGGTGCTCCAACAGCTAGCCAAACTAATGTTGCTAAAGAGATGGAAGCAGAACAAGCATTACCTGAGCAAACAGTATTTACTTTCTCTAAGAAAAGGAAAGAGATCGATTCCAGAAGCATAGTGTGGGAGCATTTTGAGAGGGTAAAAGATGAATCAAGGGTGACACAGAAAGATATATTTCTATAGTGTACTAAAATATTTAATGCTCATCCTAAAAGGCATGACACCTCTTCCTTAAGAAATCATATTCTGTCTTGCACTAAAAATCCTCACAGTAAAGACACTAAGCAATCTTTATTGACAATGAAACCTGCTGTTGATGGATTTATTGCATCTAAAAATGTTAAGATGTTAGGAACATATAAATTTGACCAGGATTTGATTAGAAACAAACTTACTAAAATGGTTACAGTTGATGAATTACCTTTTAAGTTTTTTGAAGGGGAGAATTTTCAAAAGTTTATGTCTGTGTGCTGCCCTAGATTTAAAGTTCCTTTTAGATAGACTGTTAATAGAGATTGTAACAGTATAAACTTGGAAGAGATGCTGAAACTGAATTTTTTTTTAAACAACATTATCAAAGAGTTAGTTTGATAACTGACTCCTAGAATTCCATTCAAAGACTTAATTATATATGCATAAATGCACATTTTATTGATGATGAATGGAAGCTACACAAACATATCCTTTCTTTTATTCCTCTTAGTTCACATAAAGGTGAGTACATTACAAAAGCATTGAAAAATTATATGCTTGATTGGGGTTTACAGAACATTTTCACTATTACAGTTGACAATGCCTCTAATAATGACACAACAATGTCATATTTTAAAATGAAATTATTGTTTTGAGGATTAAAGTTCTATTAGGGCTAAATATGTACATATCATATATACTTCACATATTTTGAATCTAATTGTACAGGATGGATTAAAGAATGTTTCAATATCTGTAAAAAAAAAGGTTAGAGAAGTTGTTAGATATATCAGAAATTCACCTACTAGATTGAGAAAGTTTAGGAATTATCTGATTTGGTTAGTATTGAGTCAAAAGCTGCTTTGTCTTTTGATGTATCAACTAGGTGAAATTCTACATATCTAATGCTCAAAACTGCATGTATATATGAAAAGGTTTTTTGATAAATGTGAGGAGAACAAATTTGCCTTTAGGATAGATTTAGGTGATGATGTGCCAGATATTTTTTATTAGCACTATGTCTCCAAAATTATTGAGTTCTTGTAGCAATTTTATGATATGACACTTAGAATATCCGGCTTTGCTTATATGACTGCAAATTCATTTTTCAATGAAATTTTTAACATGCATTGTCTAATGAATGAATGGAAGTAATCAAATGATGATAGTCAAATATTAATGGGCTTGAATATGAAAAGCAAATTTGATAAATACTAGGGGATCCATAAAACAATGAATTACATGATTTTCTTTGCTAATATTTTGGATCCTAAAAACAAACTTGATTACTTGGAATTCTCTCTAAGTCGGATGTATGGTCAGATTATTAAATCCTCTCTTTTTGAGTTGTTTGAGGACTATAATGCCATGTATGCCTCTACTGCTGTTGGTTATAAATCTCAGTTTTATTCAAATTTTTAGTGAAAGTAGTCAATTTGTAACTGCTCTTAATATTTCTACTTCTAGAAATGGATTGTCTGTGTTGAAAGTTAAATTAAAGAAGCATAAGATGGAGAATGGACTTGGTAGAAGCAAGCAGTTTGAACTTGATATGTATCTAAGTGAGGCTATTATAAAGGAAAATGAGTCTTTTGATGTATTAAGGTGGTGGAAACTGAATTCCTAAAGATTTCCAATCCCCTCTTGATTGGATGGGGATAATCTAGCAATCCCAATCTCCACTGTTGCTTCTGAATCAACTTTAGCACTAGAGGAAGAGTGTTTGACATGTTTAGAAGTTCTTTAACTCCTAAGATTATGTAAGCCCTGATATGCACACAAGATTGGCTGAGATTATCTAACAATCCAATTTCAATTGAGGAGACACTTGATGATCTTAAAAACTTTGAAAAGGGTCTATTATATTTCATATGCTTTTTTTAATATTAATTTCTTGTTATATCTTTGGGTTGGTGCTTTCTAATTTCTATTTTATTCTCTCTTGGCAGACTACCTCAAATGAATATTGGCCCTTCATAGTTATTACAACTATATCATAGTGTTTGTTAGCATATTAAACTAACAATTTTAGTAAATTTACTCTGACCCTATATAATTTATGCTTCTATTGCTTTGTTGTGCCTGTGATTATATGAACTTATATTGTGACTGTTGTCTGTTTATTTGTCTTTACTATGATATGAGTAATATGATAAACTTGTTTAATAAGTTGTTGTTGTTAACTCCATTTTCACTAACATATATGATTTGAGGCGATGATTATGCTTCCACCATTTTTTTGACCAAACAAGGAATACTTGCTTACAATCCTCTAGTGCCAGTTTATTCCTATTGGTGGGATTATGTCTGTGTTACCTTATATGATTTGGAACTTAAATTCTGAGCCTATGCTTATGCCTACCATCTTTTGACTATGTGTTTTTCTATTGTTGCTTTTGTTGATATTAATCTTGTGTTGCTCACAATCCTTAATTGTAGTTTTATTACTGATGACTTTTATTTGTCTAGTATGCTTATTATAACATGCAAGTCATTTCTTTTTCTTTGCTATGTTATGATTGACAGTTCCAAAATGAGGCAGTGACTATTGATGCAATGAGGAGGATCCAAAAATTTGATACATAGTGTTATGAGTTAGAGTATTTTGATTCTATTTTTTTCAAAAGAATTTTGAATTTGAGGCAATGATGATGTCTCAAAGCTTCCAAATCTTCAGTTCTCAATCAAACAATGAATGCTTAATTGCTTAAGTTTCTTTGATAGCAATCTAATTAATTTGCTGCCAAAGATGTGGCATTGTATTCATTCCAAGCCTTAAATTCAAATTTTTTTTTATCTTTGTTTGTTTTCTCATTTTTTTGCATTATATCATGTTACTTGTCTTTCTTACTTGGACTATTATGTTTGCAGGGTTTCTAATTCTAAATTTAAGTGATTCTTTTTGTTGCTGAATCTGAATTTTTGTGACACAATAATTTTTTTGACACTGGAAGCTATTCTTTAATTCTCCATACTAGTGGAAGCAAAGAAACTTTATTTTTCGATTGATTTACAAATTGTAAATGTAATTACTAATAGTAATTGTAAATGTTATATTAGTCTTCAGTTCAACATGCATGTTTTTTTTACCCAAAATAGATGTAATCTTCAATGTACAAATTGGGTTTGGCCTATTATAGTTAACAAAATTTAGTTAAGTTTTATTTTTCTTGTGAGGAAGCCTAATAAATAAATGCTCAACCCAAAAGGCACAAATCAAATTTTCTGCCCGATGTTCACCTAACAATTTTGGAATTCTAAATCATTGATTTTTCTTAATATTGGCCTCGATTTGGTTAAAATGTATGTAATAATTTATCCGATCGGTTTGTTGCACTTTCCACTCTAACCGTCTGAATCAGACCGATACATAATCCTAAATGTATATTTTCTTTATTTGTACAAGTTAGGAACCAATGAGGATAGTGACGTGTAACATATGTAAAATCTTAAAATCTTCCATATATATATATATATATATATATATATATGATAGATTCATCACTCTTATTAATTGAAATCACAAATGATTTTTTTTTTAAATGGGGAGAAGAGGTAAGTATTAAATTTTTGTTCTATTAATGTTTGTTATACCAATATTAAAGTAAATAAAATTAGTTGAAAAATTAATGATAGATGATTTTAATTAGGGATAATATCACTAATGGGCCAACTTTGACCCGTCAGTTTCTTTTTTGGCTTCTCTTTATTTTTCTTTTCAAAAGTAGATTTCTGTGTTTTGAAAAGTGATCTATTTATGAAAAGTTGCTCTCAATATCAGCGTTTGGCGTGTTTTCACATTGACTTTTTTTTTTTTTTTATCATGAACAACCACACTCACTGTCACACTAACCAAGAAAACAACAGAACAAAGTTATACGACCCAAAAACCAGAGCAAGCATTTGCGAGCAGAGAGCACAACATTAGCCGAGACCAAAAAAAGATGCACATATAATAAGTAAGAAGCAAAGCAAAAAAATCAGAATAATTTTAATATTGAGGAATTGATGGTGACTTGACTATTTGTCCCTTTCTATTTGTGAGAGGGCTGGCCCATGTGGGTACATGTGGTCCCATATTCACTTCCACATGATAAATTTAAAATCCAGTTTAAAAAGAAAAACACATTTTAAATATTAATTATAATTAATAAATAAAATGTTAATTTTAAAATTATTAATTTTCAATGAACACATTTTAAAAAGAAAATTCTTACCTACAATGTGAATAATAATTATGAATATTTTATTTTTATTGACTAAATATATTTTACATTTAACTTATGTACCATTTGTCCAACCACATGATATATTGCATTCAATGTAGATAAAACTTAAAAAAAAAATTAACATCAACACTTGTTAAAATCAGTTGACAAAAAATGTTTTTGCTAAAATAATGTTTAAAATTTATATTTTTATATAGTCGTATTAAATTAATTATTGAAATTTTATATTCTATTTGAATTAGATCAGAATAATTACATTTTTTATCGATACTTAGATCATATGATCTCTATTAACTAAAAAAATAAAATTTATTATTATATATACATGTCAATTGTTGCTTTTTGTTGCTTCTGTTTTTCCAGTGTTGTTGTTTTTTTTGCTTCTATTTTTCAGTGTTGTTGCTTTTTGCTTTTTAGTGTTGTTGCTTTTTGTCAGCTTTTTTGTTGATATTATAAAAACACCATAAGAATAGTAAATATGTTACATATTGATGATCAATAAGTTTAAGATAATTTTTTTAGGAAAAAAAAAGAGTTTGTTAGACATTTTAATGAAATTTTCTAATAATTAATTTAACATAACTATATAAATCACGATTTTAAATCAAAATATCCTTGAAATAAGAATAGTTCCTACCAACTGATTTATTGATTAAAAACTATAAATTCTAAATCAGCACAATTCAGGAATTATTTTCAAATTATAAAAAATAAACATCAGATTGAAAATTATGGAAATTAAATACATATTGAGATTAAATTTTAGAGAAGAGAGTCAAACCTTGAAATGAGAAGCAAAAATTTGTGTTGTGTAGTGAAGAAATTAATAAATATGTGTATAGTTGTGGATTAGTTGCAATAAATAACAAAAATTCCCATGCTAAAGCTTTTATCAGAATAGTGCTAAGCTACATTTCTAAGTGCCACTAACACATCTTCCAACAAATAAATCACAGTGATTCCCCTTTCCCAAGAAACATTTCCAATTTTGTAACCTCCTAAAAATAATGGCCAGCAATATCTAGACTAGTTGTAGAGCAATTTACAGAAAAATTTCATATTTCAAAATATAATGCTGCAAATAAAATTCAAGCAAAAGCTTATATAATACTGCAAAAAGAAAAAAATATCACAACATTTTTGTTCATTAACCTGTGCCAGAATGATGGTCAACCAGTGCAACCATGAGCAGGCATAATTTATTAACAATGTTGAGAAAAAAATAAAATGTTGAGACTACCTTAAAAATAGAAAAAAATTTTAAACATAAAAAAACATTGAGAAAAAAAAAAGATCAAGACAATCAAAAAAAGTTGAGCATAAAAAACATTGAGAAAAAAATCAAGACAATAAAAAAAAGTTGAGCATAAAAAACATTGAGGAAAAAATCAAGACAATAAAAAAAGTTGATAAAAAAAATTGAGAAAAAAAAATGAAGACAGTAGAAAAAAAATGTTGAGAAAAAATATTGAGAAAAAAAGAAGACAGTACCTTAAAAAAAGAAAAAAAATATTTAGCAATAAATATTGAGAAAAAAAAAGATGAAAACAGTAGAAAAAAATTTTGATAATAAAACATTGAAAAAAAGAAGACAATACTCTAAAAATAAAAGAATAAAAGAAAGTAGTTTATATTTGAAAGAAAAAAGTTAGGAAAGTTAATTTTGCAAAAAGAAAAAGTTAGTTTTAAAAATATTTTTGGTTAATATGGTTTTTGATAATATTTTGTATTTTTGTCTATTTATGAAAAAATCCTTTTTAATTACATAAATAAATTTTAGATATATTTCAAGATGTATATTAAACAAAATCTTTTCAACAAGTTTGACATTTTTGTGAAATTATTGACCCACATGAGCATGTTAAATATGAGGTGGATTTTTATGATTGTGTTACAAAAATTATTAGTTTTTAATAATATATCTATATCTATAAAATATATAAATATAGGAAGGGCGACAAACAAAATTATAAAAAAAACTTCACCTATTATTATATAAAATTAGATAAATTAGTTTTTTACTAATTAAATTAAATTAATTAAAATGTAATTCTAATTTAAGTGAAAGTATATTTTCTATTCTAATTAGTATAAACTTCTTAAAATTAAATTAATTAAAACGTAATTCTAATTTAATTAAAAATATTTTTTCTATTTCAATTAAATTAACTTTTATCTTATCCCTAACAAAAATTAAATTAATTAAAATTTTAGTTATAATTTTATTAAACATATATATTTTTCTAATTTTAATTAGCCTACTTATATTTTATCTAATATAAATAAAATTAGATAATATAATTTTTTTTTAAGTCTTTCCAAATTAAATGTAATAAGTAAACAATTGAAATAAACAATAACAAATTTTATAAAATAATTAATTATGAAAAATGTTAACGTAAAAAATGTTGAACGATTGGCGTATAATTATTTAAATAGAAAATTTATAAAAATGTAATAAATTATTATGTTATAGCTCTGTAAAGTTCATAAAATTAGATTATTATTTAGATAAAAAATATTGAAAGAGTGTTGTATAATTGTTCAAATATAAAATGTATTAGAATTATAATAAATTACTATGTTATAATGTAACAATACTACTATTATTTTTAAAAACTTATTAAATTAATGTTTATTAAGTAAATAATTAAAATTAAATTAATTAAAAAATTTTATTTGTATAGTATCTATAATCATATTTTAAAAAATAGAGCATATAATTTGTAAAAGTGATATTTATGTTATATAAGAGAAGTAGTATAACTATTGCTTTTAGATTTTTTAAAAAAAAAGTTAACAAAAAAGAGTTAAAATTAAATTGGTTAATTTTTATTATTTAATTATTGATTGAAATTTTTGGAGAAATAAAAGTATTAATATTAAAAATATTTAAAAAATATGTCATTGCTCAAATAGAAAATTTATTAAAACTGTAATAAATTATGAGTTTAATGAGGTTGTAATATTAGATTGTAATATAAAGAGAATATGACTTTTTTTTTATTAAGAAAATAACTAATGATTTCTTATTATTTGATGATTAATTATGGTCATGATATTTTTTTAATATAAAATTTATTTTAGAGTTGAGAAAAATATTAATTATAAATAATATTAAAGGAATATATATAATTATTTAAATAAAAAATTTATCAAAATTTCAGTGAAGTATAACTATATTAAATTTATAATATTAAATTATGATATAAATAAATAACACCTTTTTTTTGAAATGAAATAAATAACACCTTTATTATTTCTAAAATTTATTTAATAATAATAATAATAATAATAAGTTGTTATGACAAGTTAAAAAAAAAAATTATTTTGTACGTGGTTATTTGCTAGTAAGTATAAAAGGTTACTGAGTAAAAATTGGATTCATTATCCGAAGTTGTGCATTTATTAACACTAGTAAATAACACATATACTCATTTTTGGGTATAATTCTCCCTAAATAGTAATTTGTTGCATGTGTAATTCTATTAACACATATACTCATTTTTCATGAGAAATATTGATCAGTGAATACTTAATTAAACTTTTCTTTTGCTAGATTTAAGAACACGACATTAAAGATTCATTGCTATTATTGGACGAATCATGTTATCGCAAATCTTAAATTTATATATAATATTAAAGTTATCATTTTTTTTTTGTAATTTAATATTAACAAGCATCACTCAATATAAGAATATTTTTCTTATTTCTTTAGATTCGTCATCCAAAAACGTATTTTTCATATTTGTGTTTACTTTATTTAGAATGATCATGCATGTATGCATGTTTTTATTCATTTTTCAACTTCATTCCAATTAATTGTTTTCGTATGAGATTTTTACTGATAATTGTATGTGATCTCTATGATTTGGTTATTTAAATTAATTTAAATTATTTTTAATACATTTAACATAATTTCTTACTAGCTATAAATTAAGTTTTGCAGTACTATTAATATTTTTAACATTAAATTTTTCTTTTATGCATGACGCTTTAAAAATTTTTAGCTTAATACTTCTATCTTCTGAAAATATTTCATATATTTTTTTTTGAGAATGAAAATATTTCATATATTATTTTTTAAATTGCAATCATAATTAATCAATAGAAAATAAAATTTTATTTAAATTATTTTATAAAATTCTATTAAATTTTATCACTACAAATTATTTTTTTTTTGTAGTGTTTTTAACATTTTAACATTAATTTTTCAGTAATTATATATCGATTTTGAATTTTTTAATTTTAATACTTCATTTTTAAAAAACCAAATTTTTTGCACTATTTTTAAATTATAATTGTAATGAAGCATTAGATAATAAAAAATAAAAAAATTAATTTTAATTATGTATCACTTTTTAGATTTTTTAACTTAGTACTTTTCTCTTTTAAAAAAATTTTACATACAATTTCTATAATTATTATCATAATTATTCATTTAATAATTTAAAATTAATTAAACTAATTTTTATTCTTTTCTTAATAAGATTTATCAATATAAATTAATTCTATTGTGTACTTTTGATATAAAATTTAAGTAAATTAATTATAATTATTTTTATTAAATTTCAATAAATATTTATAAAACTATGCTATTTACTTAGTTTATATTATTCCAAGTAAAAGTTTATCTAATTAGAATAAAAAATATATTTTTATTTAAATTAGAACTAAATATTCTATTCAATTCCTAATCAAAATAGGAATACGATTTACTTAATTTATATTACTCCAAGTAAAAGTTCATCCAATTAGAATATGAAATATAATTTTATTTAAATTAGAATAAATATACTATTTAGTTCCTAATCAAAATTAGGAAATACAATTTAAATTAAATTATAATTATAATTTAATTTCAATTGATAAATTACTAAATTATTCGACTTTTATATAATAACAACATAGACTATTTTGTAAATTTGCATTGTCCCCCTTTTGTATATTTATATATATTATGTTATAGATAAGAGAAAAATCTTGTTCCTAGTTAACGGTTAAATTTGTGAAATATGATATCTAATATTTTACACAGAATTAATAAGATATGATACATAAATCTTGTTATATATGTGTGTGGTGTGGTGTGGATAGGTGTAAGGCTTTCGTGGCGTTCCATCTCTAGTTTTGGATCCCACATCGCTAATTTAGAGCATGTGTGTGTAGCATATATATCATTCCGCGTCTAACAAAATTGCCATGGTTTTGTTAAATGGTGTGTGGTGTCACTGTGTTGTGCTATGTGTGTGTTTTAGGTTATTAAATTCTAAAAAAGAAAAGAGAAATATGTGTGTGGTGTGGATAGGTGTAAGGCTTTCGTGGCGTTCCATCTCTGGTCTTGAATCCCACATCGCTAACTTAGAGCTTGTGTGTGTAGCATATATATCATTCCGCGTTTAACAAAATTGTCATGGTTTTATTAAATGGCGTGTGGTGTCACTGTGTTGTATGTGTGTGTTTTAGGTTATTAAATTCTAAAAAAAAAAATCTTGTTAAATATCGGATTATTAAATGTATAAATCTAGAATAAATAATAATTCTTTAAAATATAAATGGAATTTCTAAAAAAATATGTATCTTTTAGTTTAAACCACCTATATTCAAAATCTACTAGAATTCTAATTAATTCAAATCGACTTAGACGGGAACACAAGAGCGCAAAAAAAAAATTTAACTACTAATTTAACACCATTATATCCACTGTGACTTGAACTTAGAACATGTTTAAAAGAGAACAATCCCTCCTAGTTGATTCCAACTATTATTAAAAAATATTTATATTTTTTTGAATGATAAGTAATGGATAATAAATTATACATGGTATCTAGAAACTATCATATTTCATGTGATAAAATTAAATCATTTTTTCTCTCTCTCTCTCAAAAACAAAAGAGTGAAAAATTACAAAGGAAGCTTCCATTTAAATAGACATGAAAGTGAACAGAATAAATTTTATAAAAAAAAGAAAGATAAATTTGGCAAAAATATAAGTATGATTAAATTAAATAAGTAATTTTCTTCAAGGAATGTGCGAGGAAAATGATAACATGACCAAATTAAATTGACTTCCTCTCTCTCTCTGTTCTGTTATATATATATATATATACTATTTATCAGAAAATAATTTCCAAAAAAATTTTTTAGATTATTTAAGAAAGAATTTTGTGAACCAGTTACAAAAATTTAAAAGGAAAAGAGTTGTTAACTCTTTTAACTAACTGAAAATGAATCCGCTAGAAGTCTGCTTCACTAGGAAGTTGATCACATGGATCTATCAATAAGCTATAAAAGCAAAGAAACTGGGTTTGACTATGAGTAAATTGATAAATGTATCTATTATTCAATTCATCAGCTCATTTTTCAAAAAAAAAAAAAAAAAAAAAAAAATTCCAATCAAACTCCAACTAAAGAATTTTAATCCTTTTCTAACTCTTAAACTACTATGGGCTGACAGCCCATAAGCTGGCTCAAAAAGCTCTAATGAAATAATCAATGGGCCTATAGTCTATAAAATGGCCCTATGGGCTTTTTCAAATTTATTTGAGGAAATTTCATTTAATGACCTGGTCAACGATAATACTTTCGTTCTTGGTCCCCGCTCATTTTTTTTTTCAATTTTGTCTTTGTTGTTTTCATATTTGTCTTGCTTTTGGCCTATTTTTGAAAGTTAGGGTGCATCTTCAGCGTTTTGCGTCCTTTCATCTTTTCTTTTTTTTTTCATTTTTTTCTATAATTTTTTTTATCTATTTATTATTTTTGAAGGCATATTTAATTTAAGTTAATTTTATGTATTTAATTGATTTGTATATTTTAAATAATTTAATTTTATATTCTAAATAACAATTTTTTTTAATTTGAAACTTACTATTATTTAGAATATAAAAATTAAGCTAATTAAACAAAAGATTACCCTTAGTCTTCAATAATTATTTTTTTCATAATTATTTAGATTTTAGAAATTAAACTAATTAAAGTAAAAATTACCCATAGTATTCAATAATTATTTTTCAGTAAAAATAGCAAAAAATTATGAAATATATCAAATAAATGATTGTTTTTATTATTGATACTAATAAAAGTAAACATTATATTTATGG